>JARYGA010028866.1:0-49207 GCA_030545235.1 Helianthus tuberosus | reverse complement strand
GTGCCCGGAATTAAATCGACGCGGGATTCGACTAATCGTGAGGAGATGATTTCGGCAAGTCTTCGGGGAAGACTTCAGGGTATTCTCCAATCACAAGGATATCTTCGAGTTTTGGTTCTTCGACTTCCTTTTCCATAACATGAGCCAAGAATGTAACACATCCTTTGTGCGAGAATTTTTGGGTTTTCTTAGTCTGATAATCCGTAGGAGCGTATCCTGCTCCATGAGTCACGATCATTTCTTCGTTCGTTGTCGGGGCGCGGATGACAATCTCCGCATGGTTGTTCGTCAACCAGTCCATCACGTCGAAGCTTCCAAACTCAACTGGCAATAGATCTAGCGTAAACTTACGCTCTCCGGGTTCTATCGTGCCGATTCCAGTTACTGCGTTGGCTTCCACTAGCTTCCCCTAAGCTAGTTCTAATGGGTACTGGAATAACTACTCACTCACTACGTAAACCAATTATGTCCTTGAATACTAGAATTGTGAATCATAAAATTTGCAACAGTAGTTGGCAATACAGACGCATAATATTGAGTACTGTGGGACGTACCGCTATCCATGTTTGGATCTCTGGCGTGCCTCCCTAGCTCCGATGGGGAGCTTTCATCCTTGCGCCTGATTGCTTTTCGGGCAATATCTTCTGAAATGCTTTTTGCTCCCACAGTTTAAACATCCTCGAGCAGGCTTCTGTTTATCACTCATTCTGCCTTGACAATTATCATTGTCGTTGTCCCCCTTGTGATTCTCACTACCGTCTTGGCCCCCATTACTAAGTTCAGTATTTTGCCAACAAGTTTCCTTGACATGTCCCACCTTGCCACAGTTACCACAATTTCCATATTTGCATCGCCCGATATGATAACGTAAACAATTGTCGCACTTAGGTAGGATACCCTTGTAATCTTTTCCCTTTTTGGTCTTCTTCTTGTTACTTACCCGAGTAACCATCTTGAAATTTGCAAGCTTCCTCTTGTTATCTCCAGATGCCTTTATAGCAGTCTCCTTTTTCTCCTCCGCAGGGGAAAATTTTCCTTGTCTAACTGCTTCTTCCGTGAGTGCTATGCTTATGTTGATAGCCTCGGTGATCGTTGAGGGTTTTGATGCTGTTACCAGGCTTAGAATCTGAGGTGCCAATCCCCTTATGAACTGTTCAATTCTTTTAAACTCTGGTGTCCCCAGGAGTATGGCAACTTGTGATAATTCGTTAAATCTCTGCACATACTCTGCTATTTTTGGTCCTTTCATTTTCAAGTTCCACAGTTCTGTTTCCAATTTCTGGACTTCTGCCCTCGAGCAATATCTTTCACGCATCAGATTTTTCAGTTCGTCCCATGTCATAGCATATGCAGCGGTCTCGCCCGTCGTCCGAATTTGATGGTTCCACCATGACAGAGCCTCATCCACCAATAGTCCAGTTATATACTTGACTTGATGTTCGTGGTCACATTTGCTCAATCGTAAAACAGAATCTGTCTTTTCAACCCAGCGTACGAAGGCTAAGGCACCCCCGGTGCCGTCGAACTCTCGAGGTTTGTGGTCTAAGAACTGCTTGTAGGTGCAGCCGTTGGGTGGGTTATTTCCTGAGGTACCTCCGTTGCGCTCGGAGTGATGGGCCTCGTATTGTGCGATGACTGCAGTAATGATTCCCTGAAGTTCCACCTCGTTGGTGGGTATGCGTACACCCCGTTTTGGAGGCATTTCCTAAAAGATGTTTCACGTAGGTTAGGTCATCGCAACCAAAATGCACGTATGCATTAACAATATCAACACATAACATCTCATGCTATCAATAATTCATCCACATAACACTTCATGTTATAAATAAATTAGCCTCTGCAATGGTCGAGGCTTCGAGGTAGTAACCATACCCCTGATCTGGGGTGCAAGTGTCCAAGTGAATCGTTCAATCCTTTTGAACTCCGGTTTGACTAAGTAGGGGACGACCCTAGACAAGTCGTGAGATTGCTGGATGTATTCCGGAATCTCTGGTCCGTCCATTTTCAATTCCGGAACTCTACCTCAAGCTTCTGAATTCCAGTCTTAAAGCAACCTTTCTTCTCAATCGTTCCCTTGAGCTCGTCCCAGCTCAGTGCATAAGTAGCATCTTGTACCAGGGATCTAATCCTGGAGGTTCCATTAAGAGAGTGTGCCATCTAGAAATATCCCTGAGATGTAGGTAACACTCTGTTGGGGCGAACAGTTACTTATCCTTAGAATGGAGTCGGTCTTTTCGGACCAACGAACAAATGCAACGGTGCCTCCTGCTCCATCAAAGTCCAAAGGCTTGCAGTTCAGGAACTGTTTATAGGTGCAGCCAGTTGGAGGGTTATTTCCAGTAATACCATCGTTGTGCTTAGAGCGGAGGGCTTCATGTCATGCATTTATCTGTGAGATGCGTTCTTGCAGCTCGGCTTCTGTCCTTGGCAATGTACTGGTGTTTGTGTCACGCCTGGGTGACATTCCCTTTTTGTCGAAATAGCGTGAAGCGGGTTGGACAATGTTTCAATTGTCTATGGGGTATATATATAGCAACGTAAGCCATCATGTAATCACCCCATTTCACACGCAAATATACTCACTGTATAAGTGGGGAAATAAATTCCTGAGCCTTCACATAGGCTTGTCAATTTGGCTTGTTGCTTGTAATAGAATGAACTCGAGGCTACATCGCCTAGGTCATTTGTGTTTAGGTTATTTCCTGCTGCATTGGTTATCATTAGCTTGGCCTGCAGAGTCCACCAGGATTCCTGTGCACTACAAATCGTTATTACGTGGGCCCCCGTAATAATAAATTGTCTTGCACAGTTACCCCAAATTTTCTCTCATTCAAGCAGATGATCAATCAAGGAGCAACAGCCGGTGCATTGGCATGAACAGGGTCATACTCCAATGCGGGGTCAGGAGCAACGCCTGGCTCAGGGGCCACGGCTAGCTTCGAATCAAAAACTCTATCTCAAAATCAGCTGGATCAACAATCACAGGGGTTACAGGATCCCCCAAGGGCTGGTCTAAGTGCATGAACTCAATGTCATGGTCTGGATCAACACTAGGCGGAAAAACAGAATTGTCCTCATAATCGCGATCAAACTCAAATCTGCGTGCGGGATCCGGTGCAGCTGGTGATGCCATATCAGGGTCGGCGTCGTGTAAGTAGTGCAGCATTCCCTGTATGTGCGAAGATGCGGATGTCAGAGACTTAAATGAGTCTGGGATAGGGAAATGAGTTTTCCCCTACAGGAGTGTCCGCATGCAGTAGTCTAATGCCAGCAGCAATAGGGCCTTGCCCTCAAGTGGGTCCTCCTCTTAATAGTTCGACATCGTCTTCAGAGACAACGTCGGGGGCATATCAACAACGAGATAAGCGGCAAGGGGCACAGGAGCAGGGATCACTGCCAGTGGCAAATTCCCAACAAGATGGCCATCAGTAGGCTCTGTTACGACCTCAGGCAGCGCAAAAGGGCTGAAAGTCGTCATTGTCTGTGCCGGTAGTATCGGAAATGTACACCTCGTGCTTCGATGAGACTATGTCGTCTGATACTATGGCCATGGGATTCGTAGTGTCCATCTTTCTAGTACTTGATGAAAGCATAACGTTTGTGACACAAACACATATACGTATAATAATCAATCATATAATCAGTTAATCACATAGTCACCAAGTAAGGTATCACGTAATTCTCCTAGTCTTACTAGCCAATTTCATCCAGGCTATGAGACTGCTCTATCCTTCACTTAAACCAAACCTCGATCCTCCAGATCGATCCTATAACAAACCAACGTGCTCAACTACCTTAATCACCTCGATCCTCCAGACCGATCCTATAACAAACCAACGTGCTCAATTACCTTAATCATCTCGATCCTCCAGACCGATCCTCAGCCCTCCAAGCTGAGCCTATAATTAATAAAATGTGCTCAACATTTGTTTGTAAAAAGTTGTGGATCTGGACTTAAGTGGTATGCAGAAAAATGTTTTCGTGAGAGCCCTAGTGATCATAGTCTAGACTCGAGAAAGAATCCTAGTTCGCTATGATCAGAGCTCTGATACCAAGCTGTCACACCCTGGCTTTGCGGAAGCGTGGTTAATTTTGGTGTGACTTCTTAATACCATAGCTTAATCATACCAAAGCTATATGAGTTAAAAACATGCAAGATCATCCATTAAGTTTTGAAAGCCAAACACAATACCATTGTTTTAACCCACAACCATAACCTTGTCCAACAGACGTTACAACTTGAAACATAACATAAACATGGTTTAAGGACTGTGTCTTGTCCAGGAAAGAGACACATCCCCTAAACCCCGGATGACCTTGGAAACTAGTGCAGCGGAAAACATGCCATACCATGCCAGATCTCGTTAATTTCCTGAAATACATGTAAGTTGAAAAATCAACAATAATGTTGAGCGAGTTCATGTGCAAGTGAGTAAGTAAAAACACTTGTAAGTATAAAAGTTCCCTGGTATGTAGCAGTGTAAGAGGACTTGTGATCACCAATGGTTTGCAAGGCCATTAGCATGTTGTGAAATGCAAGTAGGAAGATACAAACCTAGCGTATTTGGCGTTGGGGCACAAAGTCACCACCTGGTCCATTATGCGGGCTCAGGGGTTGGGCTCGCTACACCCAGATAGATCTACCGCTTAAGTCCCTCGGTGTTCTAACTACCCATTCACATGATCTAAAACCTCCTTACGTTAATCATACCGTGTATAATAGTACTTGTAAACAAAGTAACATGTATTCCACCCCCGCAGTTAAGAAAACTGAAAACAGTTAGAGAAAAGGGGGACATGAACTCACAGTGAATGCGCGTCTCTACCAAGTGTCTCCAATACAGTAAGCTGTGCAACGACCTACAAGTGCTAATTCTATTAGACGGACGGCCGTGCTTTAGCTTTATAGTTTAAGTCTTTGGGAAATAGTTAGACAACTATTTCGTGTTTATGTTCTGTATACACTTGGTAGTTATACTTCTTCCCAAGGATGGGGGATACAATACATGTGCGTAAGTTACGTTTTAATAATCGAGTGGTAATATAATTACCGGTCTAACTTATATGTTAATGTGGAAGCGTTCGTAAAGTTTTGGAATCATTAACGCTTGTAAATATTATTTTTACTCTAAAATAATATTTATGTATTTTCACAAAATAATCATAAACAGTGTGGTGACAAAATATATTTATCACGTTAACACTTGTGAAAATCCCACCTCCGAATATTTAGTAAAACATAGTTCTGGCGAAATTTATGTTTCGAAAATATGTCGAAAATAGTTCTAACACTTGTTGTGTAAATAAGCCTAAGTGTTAGGTTTTTAGAAAATTTCGCCAGAGTTTCCTCTGTAACTGGAGGTGGCCACGCTTCCAAGCGTATCATTTTCTTTTTGAAAACAACCCATGATTATCAACAATCAACCCTTACGTTTTAACACGCGAAACGCTACCCTTGTCGTTTCAGTTTCAATATGTGGAAACTGGACTGTTTTCGGACGACTAAATAAAATACTTAACCCTTTCCAAAAATTCCCAAATTTTTACGGGTCGTCCTAATCGACCCAAAAATGATTGTATAAAAATATCGGGGTCCAGTTTCTTATCAATAATTTATAGAAAATCGTTTACCGAACCGTGATCAGATTTGTCACATTCTGATCACAGTTTGTGGAAAAATTCGTCAAAAATTCCTCGTATGTCCGTTTATCGAAATTCCAGTTTGAGGGTCACAAATACATCCGTGACCATCTTAGATAAAAGTTTCAGGGGCTGGTTCGGTTCGGGTTTTAAGTTGTGATCGAAAACGCACAGCCCAATTTACTGCAGTAACAAACAGCCTTAGCTGCTGTCACGAAAACAGGTTTTTAAAATAGTAACCGACATCAGAAAAATACGATTCCAGCGCCATTTTCTTCGTTTTTCGAAATGACACGATTTAGGCTTTTGAAATTCCGTTTTTCGAGTTTTTAAAGTCCGTTTACAGCCTGATGAAGGCGGCTGAAACAGTGACTCAGCTTGCTGTTTTGCGGTTTAGATGTTATTAAATCGTGTTATAAGTGTCCGATTAGCGGGTTAAACAAGAAAACAACTTTTATACAAGTTAAAACATTTTTACACAAGTTCATGTCTCGTGTGTGGTAGAGTTTCACCTTTTAACCCTTGTGGTTACCAAAAACGAGCTTATGTGAAGATCCATGATCTTACAAAGTCGGGTTAAACGGAGATCCGAGCTACCACATCATAGATCGGGTCGAGATAAACACAAATCTCAAATACTACAACTTTTACACAAGTTATATGTCTTTAACCACCATTTAAGTATTTTTAGTAGACTTTTGATCATCATCTTTCATTTTAACGAGATTCAACCGACATAATTTCTTTTAACCACTTTAGATACGTTCAAGAACAAGTTTTAAACAATATACCTCTAGCTCGGGGCTAGGGAAGATTCTTGATGAAAAACGCGTGGATAAAAGCTAACGAAAGAGGTCCTTCGTGTTCCGCTTGCTCCAAGCTTCCTAATACGTGACCTTTAACACTTGTATGAAGATGGAATGATGATAACCAAACTCGAAAATGGGTGGGTGAAGGAGGGGTGTTCGGCCGAGAGTCTTGAGGGAGAGAGAGAGAAGTGTGGAGTGTTGAGTTTGCAATGAAAGTGATTAGTGGTTATGATCTTGATCTTATAGACATTATCATGAGCTAATACCCAATGGATCTTGTGTCATGAAGATATTATACAAGATTGGATTAACAAATCTACTAAGTACATGGCATGTCCCCTAGGGGACGGTTTTGGTTAGGGGAGGGGGTCCCTTGGTTCGAAATCAACTAGTAGTTAGGGAGTTTAGTTAAGTTAAATAGGTAGGTTAAGTATTTAACTTAGTTACTTGTGTGTTATGCGTTATGACGGGTGTTAGGGTAATCAGAGATCCTAACTGGCTCAGAAAAATATAAATAGTGAAAATAGTAATATTTTCATGTTCCGGGTGAAGTCCGGTTGTTCGGTTGGATAGTAATCCGTTAAAGCGTTACAAAAGCTTTAAAGTGTCGTTATTGTTATTTTTAGTGACACAATTTGTTTTCCCGACACTTTAGAAAGTGTCTAGTGTTATTTTCCCATTTTCTGGCACTTTACTAGTCAGCTAGAAGCTGGATTAATTATTAAAGTGCTGTGTTTGGTACTTAAAGTACGTCTTTGGCACATCCGAATCAGTGTATCTTATCCCTAGAGACGCGGTACCACAACCCTTATATCCCTACACTCACTACCAGTGTAGCCAAAATATTTGAGGCTCTTAACAGGCCTTAGAGGCAGTGTCTGCCTAATGCTGGTCATATCAGCATGTTCGCCGTGTATCCGTTTGGTGCTACTGTGCTTTTTGTGCATCATGTTTGTCACTAGGGTTCAGTATGTAATTAATGTAGTGACAGCAAATAAAGTATGATGCAAGTAAGTGCATGTATCAGTATGCAGGTAGCAGTTTATCAGCTAGTTCAAACAAGCACAGTAATCAAGTAGTAATTAATCATTAATTAAGTTGTACGGATACCTGGTTTAGTGCGGGTTGTCACACATACACTTAGACCGGCCCTTGGAGGATTCTGTAGTCCCTGTCGACCCTATGTTTGTTGATCCAGCTGATTTTGAGATGGAGTTTGTTGATCCGGAGCCGGCTGTGGCCCCTGAGCCAGGCGTTGCTCCTGACCCCGCATTGGAGCATGACCCTGTTCATGCCAATGCACCTGCTGTTGCTCCTTGATTGATCATCTGCTTGGACGAGAGAAAATTGGGGTAACTGTGCAAGACAATTTATTATTACGGGGGCCCACGTAATAACGACTTGTAGTGCACAGAAAGCCTGGTGGACTCTGCGGGACAAGCTAGTGAAAACCAATGTAGCAGGAAATAAGTTAAACACGAATGACCAGGGCGTTGTAGCCTCGAATAAGCCAAATTGGCAAGCCTATGTGAAGGCTCAGAAACTATTACCTCACTCATACATTGAGTATATTTACGTGTGAAATTGGGTGATTACATGATGGCTTATGGTGCTATGTATCTCATAGACAACTGAAACGTTGTCTAACCCGCTTCATACCACTTCGACAGAAGAGAATGTCACCCAGACGTGACACAAACACCAGTACGTTGCCAAGGACAGAAGTCGAGCTGCAAGAGCGCATCTCACAGGCAACTGCACGACGTAAAGCCCTCCGCTCTAAGCACAACAATGGCACCACTGGGAACAACCCCCCCCCCCCCCAACTGGCTGCACCTATAAGCAGTCCCTGAACTGCAAGTCTTTGAACCTTGACGAAACAGGAGGCGTCGTGGCATTTGTTCGTTGGTCCGAAAAGACCGACTCCATTCTAAGAATGAGTAACCGTTCGCCCCAACAGAGTGTTACCTATATCTCGGGGTTATTTCTAGATGGCACACTCTCATAATGGAACCTCCAGGTTCAGACCCTTGGTACAAGATACTGCTAATACACTGAGCTAGGACGAGCTCAAAGGAATGATGGAGAACAAATACAATTCTAGGGCTGGAAACCAGAAGCATGAGGTAGAGTTCCATAATTGAAAATGGACGGACCAGAGATTCCTGAATACATCCAGCAATCTCACGACTTGTCTAGGGTCGTCCCCTACTTAGTCAAACCAGAGTTCAAAAGGATGGAACGATTCATTTGGGGACTTGCACCCCAGATCAGGGGCATGGTTACTACCTCGAAGCCCTCAACCATTGCAGAGGCTATCAATATGGGTGATTGATTTATAACATGAGATGTTATGTGATTGATTTATTTATAACATGAGATGTTATGTGTTGATATTGTTGTATACTTACGTACACTTTACTTACTATGACCTGACCCATGCGATCATCATTTAGAAGATGCCTCCAAGACGGGATGTACGCATACCCACCAACGAGGCGGAACTTCAGGGAATCATTGCTGCAGTCATCGCACAATACGAGGCCCATCACTCCGAGCGCAACGGAGGTACCTCAGGAAATAATCCACCCAACGGCTGCACCTACAAGCAGTTCTTAGGCTGCCAGCCCCTACATTTCGACGGCACTGGGGGTGCCGTAGCCTTCGTACGCTGGATTGAGAAGACGGACACTGTTTTGCGTGCGAGCAAATGCGCCCCAAGAGATCAGGTCACGTACATTTCCGGGCTGTTCCGAGATGGGGCTCTGTCATGGTGGAAACTTCAGGTTCAGACAATGGGCGAGGTTGCTGCGTATGCTCTATCATGGGACGAGCTGAAAGAGCTAATGCATAAAAAGTACTGTTCGAGAACAGAAATCCAGAAGGTAGAAACTGAGTTCTGGAACTTGAAGATGGAAGGTCCAAAAATAGCTGAGTATGTGGAGAAGTTCCAAGTTCTATCGCGTATCATTCCTTACATGGTAGATCCGGAGTTTAAGAGGATTGAGCGTTTCATTTGGGGATTGGCACCCCAAATCATGAGCATGGTAATGACATCAAAGCCTGCAACAATCACTGAGGCCATCAATCTAAGTGTAGCCCTGACGGAAGAGGCAATTAGGATGAACAAATTTTCAACCTCTGAGGAGAAGAAGGAGACTCATGTGGAGTCATCTGGGGACAACAAGAGGAAGTTGGCGAATTCCAAACAGGGTACCCAGTCGAGTAGCAACGACAAGGCCAAAAAGAGAAAAGAGTACACGGGTATCCTACCAAAGTGCGACAACTGTCGACGTCACCATAATGGGCGGTGTAGATATGGAAAATGTGGTAACTGTGGCAAGGTGGGACATGTCAAGGAAACGTGTCGGCAAGGTAGTAAACATGGAAATATAGGTCAAGATGGTAGCGGAAATCGCGGAGGAAATAACGACGACAACAACTATCAAGGCAGGGATGGTGACGGTCAAGGCTGTGGCCAAGCATGTTTTAATTGCGGTGATGTGGGGCATTTCAGGAAGTATTGCCCTAAGAACACTCAGGCACGTGGATGAAAGCTCAACAGCGGGGATAGAATCCAAGCGTGGATATCGGTACGTCTCATAATAGTCAACGTTATGCTCTATTTGACAGTATTGTCAAATTTTAGCTTCAGAAAATATAGTTGTTTTAGTAGTAAGTAACCTAGATACCCAGTTCTCGATAGAACAAGCCTAACGGAAGCTTCGATGTGATAATTGGGATGGACTGGTTGTCGAACAACCCGGCGGAGATTGTCATCCGCGTCCCGACGACGAACGGAGAAATGATCGTGATTCATGGAGCAGGATACGCTCCTACGGATTATCAGGAAAAGAAGACACGAAAATTTTCGCACAAAGGATGTGTTGCATTCTTGGCTCATGTCGTGGAAAAAGAAGCCGAAGAACCAAAACTCGAAGATATCCCTGTGATTGGAGAATACCCCGAAGTCTTCCTCGAAGACTTGCCGGAATCGTCTCCTCAACGATTAGTCGAATCCCGCGTCAATTTAATTCCAAGCACTGCACCCGTAGTCAATGCATCATAGCGACTTACATTTTTGGAGATGCAATGATTGACAGAGAAGTTTTCGCAATGGATAGAGACGGAAGATAACAGACCAAAATTCCCTTTTGGGGTAACCCCATTTCTACTCGTCAAAAAGAAGGATGATGATTTTTAAATAAACATCAACTACCGGGAGCTGAACAAGCTGACGATCAAGAATAGATTCCCTCTACCAAGGATTGATGATCTATTCGACCAACTGCAAGGTTCAAGCTTTTATTCAAAGATCGACCTTCGATCTGGATACCATCAGTTAAGGATACAAGAGGAAAGTATCCCAAAGACAGCCTTCAGAACTCGTTATGGACACTACGAGTTCCTTGTTATGCCGTTTGGTCTGACAAACGCACCTGCAGTCTTTATGGACTTGATGAATAGAGTTTGCAAGCCGCACTTGGACAAGTTCGTGATTGTGTTTATCGACGACATCTTGATTTATTCAAGAACAAAGGCTGAGCACGAGCCGCATCTAAGAGCTATTTTGGAGCTGCTAAAGAAAGAACAGCTGTATGCCAAACTCTCTAAGTGCGAATTTTGGCTACGTGAGGTCCAAATTTCTTGGACATGTGGTAAATGGAGATGGAATCCATGTGGATCCAACCAAGATCGAAGCGATTAAGAATTGGGAAACGCCAAAGACGCCAACCAAGATTCGACAATTCTTGGGTTTGGTTGGCTACTATCGAAGGTTCATTAAGGATTTTTCAAAAATCGCTCAACCTTTGACACTCCTCACACAGAAAGATAAGAAGTTTGATTGGGGAATCAAACAGGAAGAAGCGTTCCAGATATTGGAGGATAAGCTCTGCAATGCGCCAATCTTAGCACTACCGGAAGGTACAGATGATTTCGTGGTATACTGTGACGCTTCGCGTCAAGGATTGGGTTGTGTGTTGATGCAACGCCAAAAGGTTATTGCTTACGCATCGCGTCAATTGAAAGTGCACAAAAAGCACTATACCACACATGATTTGGAACTTGGCGCAGTGGTTTTTGCATTAAAGATCTGGAGACACTACCTTTATGGTACAAAGTGTACAATTTTTACAGATCACAAGAGCCTACAACACATATTCAACCAGAAGGAGTCGAATATGAGACAAAGACGATGGGTTGAGTTGCTGAACGATTACGACTGCGAGATAAAGTATCATCCAGGGAAGGCGAATGTGGTCGCCGATGCCCTAAGTCGAAAGGAGAGGATCAAGCCCATAAGGGTTAGGGCTTTAGAAATGATTATCCGAACCGATCTTTCCTTGCGCATTCGTGCCGCGCAGAAAGAAGCTCTCAAGGAAGGAAACCTTGAAGAAGAATATCTCCGTGGGATGGAGAAGCTTTTGGGGCCAAACGAGGAAGGAACGTTATGTTTTGAGAAAAGGATTTGGGTTCCTCTGTTTGGTAGTTTAAGGAAGGTTATTTTTGATGAAGCTCACAAATCACGGTATTCTATCCATCCAGGAGCGGATAAGATGTACCAAGACCTCAAGGATTACTATTGGTGGCCTAGGATGAAAGGCGATGTTGCTGTATATGTGAGCAAATGTTTAACATGCGCTAAGGTTAAAGCCGAATATCAGAAGCCTTCAAGACTTCTGCAACAACCTGAGATTCCCAAGTGGAAATGGGAACAAATCTCAATGGATTTTATTACAAGTTGCCAAGAACGCCAAGAGGCCATGACACTATTTGGGTAATAGTGGATCGATTAACCAAGTCAGTTCACTTCTTACCTATCAGAGAGAAGGATAATACGAGCAAATTGGCTGAAATTTACATGAGAGAGATCGTCGCACGTCATGGAGTGCTTCCCTCGATCATCTCCGATAGAGACGGAAGGTTTGTGTCAAGGATATGGCAATCCTTCCAAGAAGCTTTTGGCTCACAATTAAATATGAGCACTGCGTTTCATCCGCAAACTGACGGTCAAAGCGAGCGAACGATACAGACTTTGGAAGACATGCTGAGAGCGTGTGTTATGGATTTGGGCGGTAGCTGGGATAAGCATTTGCCTTTGGTCGAATTTTCATACAACAACAGCTACCACACCAGTATTGGTGTCACGCCATTTGAAGCCCTTTACGGACGCAAGTGCCGATCACCCCTATGCTGGGCTGACGCAGGTGATAGGCAGCTTGCTGGTCCCGAAATCGTCCAAGAGATGACAGACAAGATTGCGCAGATTCTAAAACGCATCGAAGCAGCTCACCACAGACAGAAAGCCTATGCGGATCCAAACCGGACACACTTGGAGTTCCAAGTTGGAGAAATGGTTTTATTGAAAGTTTCACCCTGGAAGGGTGTGGCACGCTTCGGAAAGCGTGGAAAGTTAAATCCGCGCTACATTGGTCCTTTCAGAATTTTGGAAAGAATAGGACTGGTAGCATACAAGCTGGACTTACCTACTGAACTCCACTCAGTTCACGATACATTTCATGTATCCAACCTAAAGAAAAGTCCAACTCAAGATACCATTGCCATTCCCATCGACGAGATCCATGTTGACGACACGCTCCATTTCGTTGAAGAACCGGTTGAGGTTACGGATTGGAAGGTAAACAAGACCCGCCGGAGCAGTGTCAAGCTCGTCAAAGTTCGTTGGAATGCCAGACATGGTCCTGAATACACCTGGGAGCGTGAGGACCAGATGAAAGAGAAATACCCCCACTTATTTCCTAAAAACCCTGCATCTACAAGCAGAACTTAAAATTTCGGGACGAAAATTTTCTAACGGGGGGAGAATGTGACAACCCTCACTAAACCAGGTATCCGTACGACTCAATTAATAATTAATTACTGCTTAATTACTGTGCTTGTTTGAAATTACTGATGAACTGCTACTTGATTTCTGATACATGTATATACCTGCATCATACTTTACTTACCGTCACTACATTATTTACATGCTGAACCTTAGTGACAAACATGATGCACAAGAAGCACAGTAGCACTATAAACGGATAACTTATTGAACATGCTGATAAGCCAGCATCAGGCAGACACTGCCTCTAAGGCCTGTATGAGCCAGAAATATTTTGCTACACTAGTGTTGAGTGTAGGGATATAAGGGTTGTAGAACCGCGTCTCTAGGAATAAGTTACAATGACTGGATGTGCCTAAAGCGTGCTCTAAGCACAAAAATTCAGCACCTTACATAATAATCCAGCTTTTAGCTAACTAATAAAGTGCCAAAACATGAGAAAAATATTACTAGACACTTTCCAAAGTGTCAGAAATGAGTTGTGTCACTAAAAAGGGTATTAACGACACTTTAAAGCTTTGTTAAGCACTTTAACGGATTACTATCCAACCAAACAACCGGACTATACCCGGAACATGAAAATATTGCCATTTTCATTATTTACCTTTTTCTGAGCCAGTTAGGGTCCCTGAATACCCTAACACCCATTGTAACGCATGACACATTACTAACCGGGTTAACCTACACTTAACTTAACTATTATCTAACTATTGGTTGGATTCGAACTAGATTACCCCCCCCCCCAACCGAATCGGTCACCTTGTGACCCCCCATGGCACTTTGTTGATTATAAAAATCACATATGTCTAATATCTAGTAGACATATGGACTATTGGTTAATGCTCTTGTAAAATTGTCTATAAGTTCATCACTAAACACAACATAACTTTCACTACACAACTCAACACACTCACACTCTTCTCTCTCTCTCAAAGGCTTCGGCCGAACTCACCCACAAACACCCAACCATTTTCGAGTTTTGATCTTGCCTTTCCAAGCTCATACAAGTGTCAAGGATCGCGTACAAGGAAGTTTGGTGCAATCGAAAGGCGAAGGACCCCGTTACATTGCTTTTATCCACTCTTTTTGCGACTAGATTCTTCCCTAGCCTCGAGCTAGTAGTAAGTTGCTTAAATCACCTTCTCGAACCATTTTAAAGCGGTTAATATGATATGTATCGGTTAAAAGACGCAAACATACAAGATGGAGCATAAAAGTCTACTTAAAACACTAAAAATGTTGGTTAAAAGCTCATATGTTGTGTAAATCATGTAGTATTTGATTTGTGTGAGTATTTGGACCCGATCTATGTTGTGGTAGCTCGGATCGTCATTTAACCCGGGTTGGTCATGATCATGGATCATGACATAAGGTTGTTTTGGAAGTAACAAGGGTTAAAGGACGAAACTCTACCACACATGAATCATGAACTTGTGTAAAAGCGATTTTGCTTGTGAAATAGTGTTTAAAACTAGTAGATCTACGGATCTACAAGTGGTATTTTCAAAGGACCAAGTGTCAAGAGAAAACATGCTTTTAAAGGCGGATCTTACACTAACACGAATGGTTTTTAGAACACACAAGTGTGTAAACGCTTGTGTAACACAAGGTCTCGACAAAATAACTATTTACGAAAAAGTTGACAAGAAGTTGTAAAGATGGAATTTCTTTGAAAACGGGACTTTTACGAAATCGTATTGCTTTATATAAAGATCCACTAAAAGTAATGGGATTTACTTCATAATATTAGAAAACTACAAGTTCATGAGA
Source organism: Helianthus tuberosus (assembly GCA_030545235.1). NCBI lineage: Eukaryota > Viridiplantae > Streptophyta > Magnoliopsida > Asterales > Asteraceae > Helianthus > Helianthus tuberosus. The sequence goes on along the minus strand of JARYGA010028866.1, from coordinate 34,141 downwards.
TTCTTGCCAATTTACATGTTTATTAACTAGTTTGATACGTTGAACATTGTTTTGGTTGAATAAGAAAATTGTTGGTTTGATTCGTAAAAGAAAATGATACGCTTGAAAGCGTGGCCACCTCCAGTTACAGACGAAACTCTGGCGAAATTTTCCCAAAAACCTAACACTTAGAAATATTTCTACCACAAGTGTTAGAAATACATTCTAACTTGTTTTCAAATTATAGATTTCGCCACGACTTTATTTACAAAACATCGGAGGTGGGATTTCACAAAATGAAACGTGATAAATATATGTATTTAGTAAAAATATTTTCACAACATCACTTGTGTAAATGTTTATGATTATTTTGTGAACTACGTAAATATTATTTTTTAGAGTAAAAATAATATTACTAAGTATTATTTTGGGAAAATTACATGTATTAAAATATAATATTTTTAGGAAGAATATTTATATTTTGGAATTAGAAATAAAATATATTAAGTGAGACTTAATAATGTAATTCGAATGTTACGAACACACATGTATTAAATCCCCCATCCTTGGGAAGGAAAAATAATTACCAAGTATACAGAATATAAACACGAAATAGTTGTCTAACTATTTCCCAAAAACTTAAACCTTAAAGCTAAGGCACGGCCGTCCGTCTAATAGAATTAGTACGTGTAGGTCGTCACACAGCTGCTTGATTTGGAGGTATACTTGGTAGAGACGCACCACTGTGAGTTCATGTCCCCCTTTTCTCTTAACTGTTTTAAGTTTTCTAAACTGCGGGGGTGAAATACATGTTACTTTGATTACAAGTACTTTATACATGGTATGGTCAGCTAAGGAAGGAACTGTTAGGTTATGTGATTGGGTAGGTGAAATCTTAAGAACATTAGTCCTCGTAGTACGATCGAGGGACACAGGTGATAGGTCTATTTGAGCATAATAAATCCCACCCATGAGCCCTAAGGTTGGACCATGTGGTGACCTTGTCTTAACACCACCCATGCGCCCTAAGGTTGGACCATGTGGTGACCTTGTCTTAACACCACCCATGCGCCCTAAGGTTGGACCATGTGGTGACCTTGTCTTAACACCACCCATGCGCCCTAAGGTTGGACCATGTGGTGACCTTGTCCTATCCCCTCCCATGCGCCCGCAGGTTGGACCATGTGGTTACACATTAACTGATATGTTTCCTTAATTGCTTTCATACCAGAGTTTACAAAACCTTCATACTACAATGATTATAAAGGTTTATTCGTGCGCACATACTAAACACATGAACTCGCTCAACATTATTGTTGATTTTTCAACTTACATGTATTTCAGGGAATTAAAGGATCTGGCGCGGTATGACACGTTTTCCGCTGCACTAGTTACGAGGTCATCTGGGTTTGGGGAATGTGACTCTTTCCTGGACAAGGTCCTTAAACTGTGTTTATGTCATGTTGATGTTTGTGTTTGTTAAAACAATGTTGTTGTATTTGGTTTTTAAAACTTAATTAAATGGATGATCTTGCATGGTTTATTTCATATAGCTTTGTTATGGTTAAGCTATGGTATTAAGAAGTCACACCAAATTAACCACGCTTCCGCAAAGCCAGGGTGTGACATTTAAATTAACCATGCATGGACAATGAGGGTTGTCTGTACCACACGGACCGTGCATCATAAACTGTTTGACAAGTTCATACAGTTCAGAATCCGTCTCTTTGTCAGGTATTTCAGCACTAATAGCCAAATCAATTTCTTTAGCAGTTGGAAACTTGTTCTTGGCACTTAAGAACAAACATATATGAGCATGAGGTAGGCCACGTTTCTGAAATTCGATTGTATAAATAACTGAAATTTTACATGAAAAAAACTGTTATTAAAGAATTTATGGTTGACAAATTAATTAAAACATTTTACAATCACTTACTTGCTTGTATCTCACCAAAGAATTTATGTTTCTTGAAATCTTGAATTAGGTGATTGATTTTAATTTTGAATACACGTGAGATAATATCCGGTCTGTCTTGAGGATTCAGTCGTTTGTCTTTTAAACATCTATAAATCTCAGGCCAATTGGGATTACAGGTGACTGTTATGAAGAGATCCGGATATCCTACAGCTTTGCAGATTGCCATAGCATCTAGGTACTTTTGCATCATATATCTCGATCCGCCGGTAAATGATGAAGGCAACAAAATTCGTTTTCCACAGTTTGACGCATCGCTTTCTCCACTTTGAACACTTTGATTTAAATTCTTAAAGGTTTGACTTCTAAGTTTGGGTTGTTGTGTCTTTATGTAAGCTAACCGTGCAGATTCTATCATTGTATAAGCATCAACCACAAACTCTTGGAATAGCTTTTCAGCATTGAGTAACAATGAAAAGTGGTTGGATGAAAAGTGGTTGGGTGGGTCTGTCTTGTAGTCTGTAACTAAAAAATTCTCTCATTGTCGTGCTGGTTCTAACTATATCAGAATCAACTGAAATACCTTGATGTTTAATACCAAGTCTAAATCCATCTTCTGCATATGGGAAAATAAGTGGATATTGCAATGCAAGATAAGAGGGATGAAGCTCACTAATTCTCTGAAGACCGCCTGATCTTGTTTGGACTATGATATCTCTTTTATCAAAGGCTCCATCAAAATCACCAATTATTAATGCAGCAATTTCTTCAGATGTAGGCAAGTTAAAAGTTCTACCATCCTTATCCCTTGTTCCAATAAGCTTGAGTCTTACATCTTGCCACTCATTTTCTTTAAAACAATCTCGTACCATTCTAAATGACTTCACAAGTGGATTACAAGAATCCAACATTTTTTTAACACTGGATATGATGGAAAGATCAAGGAGTTGTTTTGTAGTTGTTTTGGAACCTTCCTTGACACTATATAGAAAATTATTTTAGTACATATAGGAGATATAAGTAAAAGAGATATTCAAACGAATATTTAGTGAATTGTTAATTTACCTTACAGCCTTTTGACGATTAAAATCCTCGTTTTGGGAATCATAAATATAAAGCTGTGAAAATTTGGGCTCTTCACCCTCATTTGGTAGCAGAGTACCAATGCGATGGTAATTTTGTCCTTGTAATCCAAAAACATAAGGACCTCTGCTTTTTTGAAAACTTTTAGAAACCTTGCCACCAAGAGATGTGAAGGAAAACATCATGTTGTATGCTCGAATATTATTCATGAAATTGCGGCTTTCAGGCGAACTTCTTCTGTTAAGTTTTTCAAGAAATGAAGGAGGATCAGGTGAGGGCGGCAATTCAACGTCTCCGTTCGAACAACAAAGAGAAAAAGCTGATTTCTTAGAATCCAAATTCCCCCTAAGCATTTCATCTTTCCAAAGCATTGCATGACAGTAAAAACATGTAAAAATAGCATCTCCATGATCAACGTACTCTACAAAATTATATAGATACATAAAAAAGATGATTATATAAGAGAAATATTAGGAGATGTCAGTGTTATCTGGAAAAATACTTTGATAGGTTAAAAGAGGGTATGTACCTCTTGCAATTCCGGAAATGTTTTTTACGACAGAAGATGGTAAACGATCAGAAGAATTGGAATCATCACAGTTAGAGCTTTCACCAGGGTAAGAGTTTTCTTTTCCTGCCGTTTCATTTTAGAAATGACCATTAAACTCAGTTTCAACAGGCAGGAGCATATGGAATACATTATTCAAAATACAATGAATCGGAAACGTATATTTAGTCAGATTGCTAAAAATAAACCACATACCATTAGTACCTACTACCGAACACTTTGGCAAACGTCGAGAAGTTCTAATATCAATATTCAGAGGAGTTGGAATATAACTTCCACGGGAACTTACTGTAACACGATCCACTTGCAAGAAAAAAATATACAAATGTTATACAACTTCGAGCAACATTCAATGAATGATTAACAGTAATAAGAAAACTCTAAAGAACTTACAGTTTGTAATATTCATTAAAGGACTGCTCTGAATATAATGATTGGATGATGCAGGAGGTGTAACCATTGAAGTTGTCCTCCTTTCATTACCTTCAATAATTTTCAATCTTTGTTTCCTCTTTCTAGACTCATGCACACCATAATTAGCATTTTCCAATTGTCCTAAAAATTGAAACAAAGTGACAAGGTCAAATATGATATCATACCTTAAAAAATATGATTTATAAACTTACCAAAACTGGATGAAGTCAAATGAATCCTACTAACACATGATGGATCTAACTTGGCAGGCGTGTGACATGCTGTACATGATGAGATTTGGTTAATTCCAGGAATAAATAGTTACAATTTTCACATTTTTTACAATCAGTATGTAAAACAATTTGAAAAGTACCAATAGAGTTGTTTACCCATATTTGTAGAAGAGGATTCGGACGACATTACAGTTTGACTGTGATTTAAGTTCCTTGGCTTGTAATATAGACTTGAGGGTTCATACAGACCTTTTGATGATAATGTTTGTTATAGATACGCAAATAGATTTCAGTTAATATAACATTAAAATTATATACGTATTATGAAAAACAATCATCAAAAACAGACCTCCATTATCGTTGGTAGTAATAAGAACATTGGCCGGAAGTGTATGAATAATAGGAGATGTCTGTAGAGAGTGAGACACACCACTGTTTCTACGCTTATTCAGAATAGACTTTCTTATCCTCCTTGACTCTTTGGACATTTGGGTACTGCATTGTGGAAAACACTTTCTATCTCTTGCTATAAAATTCTTATTATTCTCCATAACTATACATAAGAATTGGGAAAATATACTTGATTTAGGGCTAGCTACAAGTAATTATTGTAACCACTGTCCAAAAAATCAATTTTTTAACCAGATAGTGATGATTGAACATCCACATTAAAAACCTAACTAAAAAAAAACAATCAAAGAAGACAAACCTGCAGAGAAGATTTCCAACTTCTGGAATAGAAAAACCTACAATTAAATGTTGATCGAGTGCTTCTAAAGTGTGAGGGTTTTCAAATATGCATTGAGATTCTGGCGCTAATTTTTGATCTTCAGTTTGATACAGAGCGAGTTAATAAGAGGGTATGTTTAGCGGAGGTAATGAGATTAGGATTTAAGAAAACTGATTAAAGTTTTGGGCCTTATGGGTTGGTTTTATAGTTCACAACTTATGGACCATAAATTATTGAAAGGCTTATACCATTTAGTAGAAAACTGCAGCCGAATTAAACGACCTTTAGTTGTATTTATTTTGTACTGATTTTATTTCTTTGTTTCTTTACAAACTGTTTTTTGGATGCTCCATATCTAAATAATTTAAATTGATACTTAACATAATTTATATGGATTTAATTAATACATATTTTGTTAATCATGCTTGTCTTGGTTTTATGAATCTATTCATTCTTACAATGAAGTTACCATACCTGAGATAAACCCGATTTATATTTGGATTTGAAGTTTGATGATTCATTTTAACGGAGTCACACTTTCAATTAATTTATGTGATCCTTAATTTATGTGCATGGAGAAACTTCTATGGATTTAAATGCTACATATTTTCCAAACATCCTTCTATTCGTCTTATCAATCTATTGGTTCCTACATATTTATGAGTTATCTATATTAAATTATCAATTTGTCATAAAAAAAACTTACTTCTGGAACTTTAATTTAATAACTTGTTTGACATAATTAGTGGATATTAACAATTTCTTTATAATGTGGTTATAAACTAAACATACATTGAAACGTACCGTTAAAAAGTAGAATTTATACTACGACAAAGCATACTAAGCATCACATAAACTATATTGCAAAAATCAAAACACAGATTATAAGCAAAGATTATAGTTAGCAGCATAAAAACATAGTTTATAATACAAAAAATTAAACCACATCATGGTTTACCACACAATCCAAGTTCATAGGCTTACCAACATCTAACACATACATACAAACTGTTTCAGTAGTTAACACTTACCAACAACAACCCAACTTCCAAAAACACATACTTAAGTACAGACCAAAAGTTAGACTCGCTTAAACATCAAAAGATAAAGACATGAAAGGAGCTAGGTTTTAACCCTAGATGACCTCTTCCGATTATTTTTGCTGCTAGAAGACAGTTCCCCAATATTTTGACCTTCCACATCCTGCAACGAACGTTTACCATTCGGACTGGTGCCCGAATCCTTCTCGGCTTCGACAACAGAAGAGTCGGCGGTAACAGATACAACATCCTTGAATTAAATCACAAAACAACTACTAAAGTATCAAATAAGGTAATATAATCTACAGACAAGAAAAAACAAAATCATAGAATCCATATTCACCTTTGAAATAGCAGCACCAGCTATCTGTGAGGACTCAGATAATCTCTCAACTTTGATTTCTGAACCTTCTTGACTAAACACCTATTATCAAAATATTACCAAAAAAAATTCAACTAAGTTATTTAAACTACAAAAACTGGAGACCAAAAACACATCAATAAAAGATATCCAAAAACTATTACCTCATCAACAACCTCAAGACCATTACCATTACCAGCAACCAACTCAGCAAGTATTTCCGGATCATCACATAATTTTTGGATAGTGTAAACATGATAGTCATGGTTAAGGTTGTAATCAGAAACTTCAATTTTAAAAGCCAACTTTTTTTCAACCAACCGAGATATTTCATGTGGAAAACTCTCAGTATCATTGGCCTTCACTTGGCGTTCCCTTATATCACTCGCAGTTGAACCAATGAGCTTCATTACATCTTTATCAAACATCACGAAAGAGATACTACCGGTTTCATCTTGGACTCTCAAATGTACCTTGAACCTGTAATAAATAGTAGTTAAATTACATTCATATTATAGGAAGCAATAAACCTATAAAGCAACATTAACTTACTTAATGGTTATCGATGTACATTCTTTATCGCATTTCGGACAAACCAATGAAGCAGGAGACAGATTCATGACCTCATCAGAAATGATTTTAGCATATTGTAAGTATTCAGTTTTAGTCAACACCTTCTTGTTACAGTTTCGACATGCCGGATAAAACCACCCATAGTTTTCTTGAACAATTTTGATCGTTGCAACTACCACACATGACATTACCTATAAAATGAAAGACAAAACTTTATTAACATACTAATATTATAAAACATAGAAAACAGTAAAGGAAATTAAATGACTTTGAATGGATATAGAAATATTCATACGCTTTCAATCTCAATTATTTCATCAACATGTTTCTTAGGAGTATCAATTAGAAATTCTTGACGGACTGGAAATACACTCTGAGATGAAAGAATGGTTTGAGAAGAAGAAGCACCAGCTTCAAAGTGTTTCACTAAAAGCCTATGAAAACAACATTCGTGTTAATACTCAAACTCGTATTAAGAAAAATATGGAAAATAAGAAATATAATTCAGTAATAGTACCTCCTACGAAGTTCATTAACCTCATGAATTTCTTCATTGAGAAACAGTCGAGTTCCAAACTTATCATTCTGAATGGTATATTGTCCTGCATGTAACAATATACATATACAACAAATTCATTACAAATGAAAAAAACACATTGGAAACACTAAAGTAAATGAATCAGTCAAATGTAAATTACTCTGCCACAGCTTAATCTTCGCATGCTGAATGACAGCCATGACATTCTCAATCGGATTGTTTTGCGTCAAGAAATCATTAAATTGTTGTGCATATCCATTCCACAAAGTACAACGAACTACTTCTCCCCTACAACAAACAGATAAAAAAAAACAGCATTAAAAGTTCCACTAAAATTTATACTATCTATTAAAAGAACAATAATCAGTCACAATAAATAATGCCAATGATTTAATCTGTCTTTGTATTAAATGCAATGAATGTCCAACTCCCACATTAATTAAAGACAACAATAAAACAACAATCTGTCTTTACATTATTTCCAATGAATGTGCTAATAATAACATAATCATTAAAGAACCATAAACAGATATAAAAAAACATGAATAAGAAAAATCATTTAATGAATCCTCAATACATTAATTAAATACAATAATAACACACAAACAAATTTATTTAAGTGGGATAGAAAAATTTACTGCACATCTTGAAGATCAAAGTTCATCTTTTTTCTTTCATTCGGAAAGACTTCCATATCTCCACACGACACAACAATTCCAGCAACATCTAAAATGGCAAACATAGCAACAGTCATCAGATTCAAAAATGTAAGCAAAATATATATCAGACTATGAGAAACAGTCCTACCAACAGTGAGCAGATTCTTTCCCTCTCCTTTAAGAATTTCTGAATGTGCCATGAAGTTAAATCCATAATCAACCCCTTCCCAACCACTGGCACGTGTAACAACCGTACAACGGTAAAAGTTAATCTTGTAACCATGATTAACAACTTTGTAGGTATCATTGTTTTCTCCAACACCAAATCTGGATAGAATAACAACCTCATCCTCATGGAGTTGAGAGATAAACACAGGTATCAATGGAGCCTTAATACCTGCTTGAATTTTACGACCCTGACCATTGTAATGAAATACCATAGTTTAGAAATAATCAACCAAACGATACCTCATTATTTCTAAACTTCTGAAACAATTAGTAAGATACCATACCATCAAATTTAATAAGACTAAAACAAAGAAAGACCAAATAATATTCAACTCAGTTTCATGACATGAAACACTAAAACAAAACACAAAAGATTGAACTCAGTTTGATGAAATGAAACACTAAAACAAAACACAAAATATACAAAGAGAAAATATACACAAAAGTAAATTACACAAATCACAAAATAACTTTCAAAAAAAACCTTCCATTTCATTTCATGTCACCAAGATTAAAACTTCACCAAAGTATGCATCTTTCTTTCTTTATAACTCAGCCTAAACTCATCTAACACTAAAACAAACATACTTTTCAGAAGTTTAGAAATAAACAACCAAACGATACCTCAAAAAAAAATATAAAACATACTTTTCAGAAAATATAGATAAGCCCAAATAACACAAAACAAAGAAACAATTAGTAAGATACCATACCATCAAATTTAATAAGACTAAAACAAAGAAAGACCAAATAATATTCAACTCAGTTTCATGACATGAAACACTAAAACAAAACACAAAATATACACAAAAGGTTGAACTCAGTTTGATGAAATGAAACACTAAAACAAAACACAAAATATACAAAGAGAAAATATACACAAAAGTAAATTACACAAATCACAAAATAACTTTCAAAAAAAACCTTCCATTTCATTTCATGTCACCAAGATTAAAACTTCACCAAAGTATGCATCTTTCTTTCTTTATAACTCACCCTAAACTCATCTAACACTAAAACAAACATACTTTTCAGAAGTTTAGAAATAAACAACCAAACAACCAAAAAATATACCAAATCTATCCAGATTTGGTGTTGGAGAAAACAATGATACCTACAAAGTTGTTAATCATGGTTACAAGATTAATCAACCTCATCCTCATGGAGTTGAGAGATAAACACAGGTATCAATGGAGCCTTAATACCTGCTTGAATTTTAGTTGAATGACCATTGCAATGAAATACCATAGTTTAGAGATAATCAACCAAACAATACCTCATTATTTCTAAACTTCTGAAACAATTAGTAAGATACCATACCATCAAATTTAATAAGACTAAAACAAAGAAAGAGCAAATAATATTCAACTCAGTTTCATGACATGAAACACTAAAACAAAACACAAAATATACACAAAAGATTGAACTCAGGTTGATGAAATGAAACACTAAAACAAAACACAAAATATACAAAGAGAAAATATACACAAAAGTAAATTACACAAATCACAAAATAACTTTCAAAAAAAAACCTTCCATTTCATTTCATGTCACCAAGATTAAAACTTAACCAAAGTATGCATCTTTCTTTCTTTATAACTCACCCTAAACTCATCTAACACTAAAACAAACATACTTTTCAGAAGTTTAGAAATAAACAACCAAACGATACCTCAAAAAAAATATAAAACAGATTTTCATTAGAAAATATAGATAAGCCCAAATAAGACAAAACAAAGAAACAATTACTAAGATACCATACCATCAAATTTAATAAGACTAAAACAAAGAAAGACCAAATAATATTCAACTCAGTTTCATGACATGAAACACTAAAACAAAACACAAAATATACACAAAAGATTGAACTCAGTTTGATGACATGAAACACTAAAACAAAACACAAAATATACAAAGAGAAAATATACACAAAAGTAAAATACAGAATTCACAAAATAACTTTCAAAAAAAACCTTCCATTTCATTTCATGTCACCAAGATTAAAACTTCACCAAAGTATGCATCTTTCTTTCTTTATAACTCACCCTAAACTCATCTAACACTAAAACAAACATACTTTTCAGAAGTTTAGAAATAAACAACCAAACGATACCTCAAAAAAATATAAAACATACTTTTTAGAAAATATAGATAAGCCCAAATAACACAAAACAAAGAAACAATTAGTAAGATACCATACCATCAAATTTAATAAGACTAAAACAAAGAAAGACCAAATAATATTCAAGTCAGTTTCATGACATGAAACACTAAAACAAAACACAAAATATACAAAGAAAAAATATACACAAAAGTAAATTACACAAATCACAAAAAAACTTTCAAAAACAACCTTCCATTTCATTTCATGTAACCAAGATTAAAACTTCAAAAAACTTTTCATCTGTGATTCTTTATAACTCACCCTAAACTCATCTAACGCTAAAACAAACATACTTTATGCTTCACAGAACAAACATCTATCGATGATCAATAACCAACTAAACAATATTCATGTTCAGTCTTTTATATCTAACCCTAAAACATGTAAGAGTATCAGAAAAAACACAAACCTAAACTGTCCAAAGAACACAAACACAAACATCTATTACACAACCAAGAAGCTTAGAAATAAAAAACAAACCCAAAATCATGGGGATTAGAGAATCATCTCTGTATAAACACTAAAACAGTAAAATAAGAGAATCATCAATACACAAATACTAATACCTTCTCATCGATCAACACGAGATCCATCCGAAAGGGCTGAATCCATTTGCGGATGATTCGACACTTGATAGTCCACATATCTTTGGATGGATTCAAATCGTCTATGAAACTGAGTGACAAACATTGTGATTCACCGACGGATTTATTCTCCGATGACATTTTGCCGAGAATGCTTTGTATTTTGAAACCCTAGATTTTCTTGAGAAATCGCCTGAAATGAAGAAACAGAGAAATGTAGAATTTGAATGAAAAAAGCTTTGAGAAGAAAGAGACGGTGATATGATGTGCATTAAATGGGGATTCAACTCCCCATGCATTTTCAAATTTACCTCCTAAAATAAACATGATTTTTGTAATTTTTGAAATTGAAATACTTGATTTGTATATACATTGAGATTAAAATGATTAAAACAAAATCGGATTTATGACATCAGTGGAATGACATCAGCGGAGTCTATGTGGCATCCTATGTGGCATAGCGAATATCATGACAAGTAAGCAAAGTGAGGTCAGCCTTTAAGCTCCTTTTATAGATAGTATAGATTAATTTTTTATAGTACTGTAATCAAATTTATTACTTTGTTTATTTATAGAATGAAAAAAGAAAAATAAACAAAGTGACAATGGATCAACTAAAGTCTAAATGTGACTCAACCTTTTATAAATGTCTTAACACATACAAACCCATTGTCACTATCATCCGGTTAGATTTTTTAAAAAGGCATCCGGTCTATACATGTTTAACATAAATCTAAATTAAAATTAAAGTGAACTTCCGTTTTGCTTCCTTTGGTTTGGTCACTTTAACGATTTTGCCCCAAACCTTTAAAAATAACCATTTTCCTCCAATATTTTGCTATGGTTTTTCCATTTTGCTCCCCAATTTGAATGGAGTTAGAGGCGGGGAGCAAAATGGAAAAATCATAGCAAACTACTGGATGAAAATGGCTATTTTTAAAGGTTTGAGGCAAATCCATTAAAGTGACCAAACCACAGGGAGCAAAACGGAAGTTTACTCTTAAAATTACAGTAAAACGATAATATGTGTTTTGAATTTAAAAAAACAAAACAAAAGTGAAGTCTTCTAAAGGGCCTTAAAAGTATCCCCTTAAATCATTACCCAAATTTCTAAAAGCAATGATACAATTTATTTTATCTGCTTTTAAATAAAAGTAAAGATTTTTATAATGTTTCAAAATAATAATAAAGCTGAATTTTATTTATAAAACTCATATTAAAAGTTCATTTGTCGGCAAACATTAATATTAATTTGATTAACAATTAGATAAAATGATTTATATTGTGCAAAAATATACGAAGGCCAAATGGGAAGCTCAAATATAAAGTAATAATGCATCGCCAGGATAAAAAGTCAAATTAGATAGAAAGATTCAAGTCCCTAGCCTTTGGCCCAGTGGACACCAAAGGCAATGATAAGGTTTGGGAACCAGCCTTGGTCTGGGGTTTGAGTTTTGAAGCCATCAAGGTTTTACACATAGGTGGGGTTCACTCCCTATTAATTACTCGCGCGAGTACCTGTGTAGTTTTTCCTTGAACGCCTAGCTAAACTCTGATACCAATGTGGGCCCGATTAAGACAACATAACTGGCCAGAGTAGGATGGTGGGTCTCCTATTGCGAGAGATGCGACCTTGATTGCATAAATTGAAAGTCGTCGTTCTAAAAAAAGATAGAAAGATTCAAAACTAATTTACTTTTTGCATTTTTCAAAACATCCTCCTCAAAAGAATGTCTATAATAAATAGAAGAGCATTCTTCCATTAAAGCTTTCCATATCTCATCTCAAAATTTAGGGTTAGAAAGAAAAAATATATTTAAAAAAAAAAAAAACCTCTCAAAACCAATCTTACAACTACCATATGTATCATGTGGATGACTAAGTGTCAATTAAATACATTTTGCAACAACACAACAAAGTGTCAAAGCATTATGTACAAGACCACTTAGCACAAACATGTTACAAATTGGTATTATATAAATAGGACAATTAATATATTCAAAACAGCTTAGGTAGATTAAAAACACTTACTATGTTGCACCAAACAAATAGTGAATGAAAATTTAAAACATAAAATTAAAACAAACTAAGAGTTAAATATGAAAAAAAAAACAACTTTTAACTCTTCTAATATAATTTACGTTTGTAAATACGTGACAATAGTAGTAAAATATTATAACAAGACGTATGTTAAAAAACCACCCGTGTAACTAAATACAATCAATACTACATATAGAATAAAGGACCAACAACATAATAATATAACGTATGGAGAAGAAATTGTACTTGTACGCAACACAAAGACATGTTCCATTAGTTACGAGTACAATAATCCGACATAACTCACATAGTTACATAAATAACATATTTACCTAAAAGGAAATAATCGTTGCTTGTGATGATAAACCCAGCTCTAAACGTAACACATAACAAATTGTATTTAGTTATTTGGGTGTCAAACCACAATTTTTAAACAAAACAACCACATAACATAATTTAAACATGTTATAACTAACAGTGAAGCTATAGGTGGGCCAGCATGGAATAGCCCAGCTCGTCAGAGGGTTTTGTCTTAGAGCTTTCCTCCTAGAGTCCTAGGTAGGTACCCATTCGATTCTCACTACATGCAAAATGTAAAAATATGGAGCACGCACCTCTGGTCATAATCGAACTTCGGGTAAGGAGAGGTTGGAATGTGTTAGAAACCTTCGGAAGAGGCATCGCTGTCACCGAGCTAACACTGTTAAAAAAAGGGAGTCTAGAGATGGCAACACACCAAATAATCCAACAACACCAAATGTGTTTCTTTTGAAAAGAAATTCATTTTTATAATTTTACATATTTTAGGAAATTCCAATTTTATTTTTAAATAAATTCCAAACATACATAAATATATATGATTCATATTAATAATAACTAGTTTTATACACAACTCGATGACGCTAAACTGAATCATTCTTGGTGTAATAACATGATATACAAATGTACTTTTAACAAACATACATTTTCTTCCACTCTCATTCCATATGGATACTTCTTAACTTGAAAGTTAATAATAGACCTTGGGAAAAAGTGCTCTTTTTATCATCTTACATGTCGTATTCCTTCTAGAATCTAAGAGCTAATCTGATACTCAGCTGTTTGATTTTGCAAGAGCAAGAATTCATGTGAGTGCATAATGTTTATTACTTCCATCAATCACGTATCGGAGCTTAATCAGATGATACAAGACTGGTGTTGAACGTAGTAAAAGGCAAAGTTAATGTATGTTGAAGTCCATTCGGATGGATGGACATACAGTCCATCTGGTCGGATGTGTAATCTGATTCATCCGGATATATTTCAAGCTAGTCCATTCGTCCGGATGGATTCCATCCGTTGGTACTGTTGATCCGTATGAACACTGCCTATAAATATGTGTGTAGGGTCTTATCATTGGAGAACTTTTGTGACTAGAGTAGGGAAACTCTATCCATTTGATTTTGTGGTATTGTACTTGTCATATTATCAATAGAAATCAACAGTTAATTACTTCTTTGTGTCTGATCCACACACGTGATTGGATTCCGCACAACTTACGTGTTCGTACTCATTCAACGGTTAAGGAATCAATCCAGGATTCGAATCCACAAGTGGTATCGGAGCGGGTGATTGTTTGAACGGATTGAAGACTAAAAGATTGAAGCTGATTCATCATCATCAGAGCTGAATTCTTCATCTTCTACTCAGATCTTCTTCTACTCATCTTCTACAATTCTTTTTGAACATAAAACTTAGATCTACAAAGATTTCACGGTTAAAATTGGCTAAATTTTGAATATGTTGTGTGAAAAACAGTTTTAATCAATCCTTCAAAGTTTCAGAGCAAGATTCTAACAAAAACGACCTCAAATCTTTGAAAAACATGGTTGTTCTTGTTCAGGGGCGTTCGAACTTTACATAGTCCATCCGTCCGAGTAGTCATAAAGCCCATCCGTCCGAATAGACTTATTTCCATACATCCGGATAGACATATAGCCATCCACCCGGATAAGCATTTTCCCATCCGGACCAAAACCCAACCGGACCAAAGTCCATCCGAACCAAAGCCCATCCGGACCTATTCATCAGGACAAGTTCATCCGACCAAAGATAGTTAAATATCCTGTATTGTGTTTTCAAATTTGATCAAGTTTTTGATTGTGTGTTTGCAGGTAATCATGGCTGAAGAATTCTATAATACGTTTTACAATGCGTTTACGTTTGAATCCACAACTGAAACTACACCCGTGACAAAAACTGTTTAAAATGTGATTTCTGAAAGTTTAAATCATGATAATGTTTACGAAAATCATCAAAAGCCACCTAAACTAATGAACATCGAATATTATCATTGGTGGAGTACAAGATTTGAAAATTGGGTGAAAGCTTATACTTACGATAGTTTGATTATGTTAACTTTTGGTTATGAAAAACCGGTGAACGATCAAAATGTGTTACTTACAATAAAATAATTTTCAGAAACTGATAAAAAGGACCACTCCAACGAACTAAAAATGGTAATATTATTACAACAATCGGTTAGAGAGGATATGCTATTTTTACGCCAACATGGTGAAACTTCCAAATCGATGTGGGAAGCATTAAAACTGAAAGCTAAAGGCGGTAAAGACATCAAGAAAAAAAATCTCTCTGCTGAAAAAGGAATTTGATATGTTCGGCTGCATGAAGGGCGAAACTGTTAGACAAATGATAGAAAGATTTTGTCATCTGAAGATCGAGTTAGAGAGGTTTGAAATCAACAAAGACAGAGAAGAGATTGTTGATAAACTCGTCGAGGCATTACTGCAGGTTGATGATTGGAAAACATTCGTGATAATACTGAAGAATGATGCTAAGCTTGATGAGATCACGTTGGATGGTTTGATTAAAAAACTTGAAGGACGTGATCTAGAGTTACAAAAACAAAACAAAATGTCCAGTTCGAGTTATCAGCGGAATGTTGATCTGTACTACCGGAAGAATATGTTGTTAAACAATCAGTCACCAAAGGTTGGTACAGCCTTTAGTACTGACAATGCAGGTGATTCATAAAAGAACAAATCTCCAAGTTATAATTCGGGATATCATTCATCGTCATCATCAACTAAATCCAATCCGAGTCAGAATTGGAAAGATTCTCCAAATTTGAACACTGATTTTGCTCGGCAGCACATGAGTTTCTTAGCTTCTGTTTTGGAGGCTTATGAAGGTTTAATTGTAGGAAATATCGGCAATCCAAATATGACAAAGGAGGATTATGATCAAGTAGATCTAGAAGAAATGGAGCTTATGGATATCAGGTGGGGAATGGCGAGCATAATCAGGAGAGCTCAACGTTTCATGGAGATCACTGGGAGAAAGTGTCTTGAAAGCCCTGATATGAAGATAGGTTTTGATAGAGCTAAAGTTACTTGCTTTAAGTGTAAACAAAAGGGGCACTTTAAAAGAGAATGCACAAACAACAAAGCAGATGATAGTGTGAATCCTTTTCATGAAGACTACTACAAGAAAGCTATCTATCATCGCAACAACGAGCAATCGTCAAGAAATCAGATTGAGGAAGGGTCATCTAAAGAGAAGAAAAAGCTATGTGGATGATTCCTGATGGTAGTAGTGGACCCAGTACGTTTCATGATGATGAAGGGTTTAATTGGGGAAAATATATTAAAGACAAGATAACAGAAAAATGGGCATTGGTTGCTGAGTTTAAACAGAGCCGAGAGGAACGCCATGCGCGAATGTAATTGAGTGATGACTATAAGGATTACACAGAAGCAAGGTGCGCAAATAGATGGGATTCTAAGAGAGAATGTTTTGTTGATCCTAAAGGAAACCCAACAGTTGATCCTGAAAAGGTAGACTTTGAAGCATTTGTTGCTGATATTCCAACTGTGGGGGTTTGGTGTAAAGGGCTCGAAGAGATTCCAAAATACAGAGAAAAGGTTGAGGAAGGAATTAAAAAGGTGATCTATGCAAGTCTAACGAAGAAGAAGAAGACAATGGAAGAAATTGTTAATGAGAGTAAGAAGATGGTGGATGAGGTGAAGAAAGCTGATGCAAAGGCAGAGGAAGTTGTTGCTGAGAAACAGCAGGTGGTTGAGGAAGATCAGATTAAAAAGGAGAAAGAAACCACGTTGCCAAACACTGAGGTAATAACTCAAGCTGGTTCTTCTGATTCATCAATTAAAAGTAAACATAAAATTGATGAACAATGCAAGAAATGCATGAAAACGTGTAAGGCTTGTACTGAAAAGGATAACAATCTAAGATCCAGAGAGATTGAGTTTACTAAAATAGAAAAAAAGTAAAGAAAAATGTAATGAAATGCTTGAAAATGAAAAGTTTTTGAAAGAAAAAGAAAAAGAACTAACACAGAAATGTGAAAATCTTGAAAAAGAAAACAAAATTTTGAAACAGCAGTGTTCAGCTGAGTGCAATGAATGTGTTCAAAAAGATAAAATTATTCCAGAGTTGCAAAAAGAGTGTGATGGATGAAATTGTCATATCATGCTGTAAAAGAAGCTTATGAAACTTTGAAAAGTAGAGTTAAAAGTCTGGATGATAGATTGTCTGCATGCCAGAAAACAACCAAATTTCTTGAATCCAGATATGAAGGAAAGAAAATAGTTTTAAATCAGTATATTGATGATGTTGCTAAACTTACAAGAATTGACTGAAAAATAAAAATTGGTTAATATACTCCAAAGTTATCATGCTTCTTTATATATTCTGGAACGCATTTTCAACATCACACCAGATGGTAAAGAGTCTGAAAAGAACAAAAAGGGAATTGGGTTAGAATACCATCAGGTTCCACCACCGTTGGAGAATAATTATACATTCTATGATGGCGAAAAGGTGGAAAAATCGATTAACATGGATGACCAATTACCAAATAACATCGACGTAAGTTACACCAAATCTGATGATCTTGGTGATCCAGAGGTGGTAGGTAAGGTTGTTGAAAGTGTTCTATCAGAGGAATCTATCAAAGCAGATAAGTTCGAATCACATGATAATGAGGAAAGTTTTCAAAAAAGTTATTTGAAAAATTCAAATCCGAAAAAGTTGTGAATGATGATTCAAAAGGATTGGTTTATACCATGATTGGATCGGACAAATTATTCTCGGATGCTGAATTTCCAATTCAAAATGTGATTTCAGATAAAATTAACAAAGTTTTCAAATTGGTAGAAATCGAAAAGACTGAAATTGCAAAATTTGCTGGATAGAGCAAGAAAACTTTATATAACAAACCTAGTTACAATAAGAAGAACATGAAGGCTGGGTTGGGTTATAAAAGTCATCAAAACAATAACAAATGCTTTGAAAAGCCAAATTATCAGAAAAAGATGAACTTTGTTCATGGAACAAGTTCAGAAGAAGAAAAAGAAAGACGACAGTCTAACGAAGAGTTCTATGCTCAGAAAAAACAACAACAACAGGCTAAAGATGTTTCCAAGAAAGCATGCTTTAAGTGTGATCAAATTAGACAACTTGGTCGCAGGTGTCCAAATTCAAAGCCTGTTGATGTTGAAAAGAAACGGAAAGTTGAGAATGAGACGCATAAGTCATTCAAGTTTGGATCAAAACAAACTAGGAAACCAAAACCAACGACTCCCAAAGTTGAACCTAAACAGATTTGGAAACAAAAGGTTGATTTACCCAAATCAAAACAAACTTGAAAGCCAAACACATCCAAGTTTGAATCAAAACAAATCTGGAAACCCAAGAACGATTTGCCAAAATGTAACATTTAAAACAATTCAAGATTTTATCAAAGGAATGTTTGTAAAGGACAAATCTGGGTGGCAAAAACAAAGACTTCTGTGAGTGAGAAAAATAAAGAAAACATTTTAGAGAAAAATGACAAAAATTGTCCAGTTCTACCTGGGAAAATATATGTTTAGCTACCTGAGTCAAAGCAGGCTAGGGTTGCTTTGTTCAAGTAATTGAATTGTTTGAATGTGCAGGTACTCTTAAAGTCAGCTGAATGTCAAGATAAAGAGGAGAGCAGCCTGGCGCAGGAGGCTACAGGTTCCTGCATCTGAGAAACAGGGAGTTTGTTTGTTTTTGTAAATAAATAAACCATATTTCCAAAACATTAAAAATAGAAAAATTAAAAAAAAAACAAAAATATGTTTTAATTTTGTCAAAAATTGAAAAATGAAAAAAAATATGTTTGTTTTAAATTTGTTAAAAATCAAAAGTTTACAAAAATATGTTGATTGAATATGCTGAAACCCTCACGGCTGAACAGACATGATTATTTCACAAGTGATTAAATGGTTTTAACATTGTTAAAAATCAGTGTGTTGTAAATCATGGGGATACTTTCTGCAAAACAGAGCTTGTAAAGCAGAAAATGAATGGCGAGATGGAGCTATCTACATCGGTTATCAAATTTTCTTTAAATGTTTTGAATTTTAGGGGGAGTAAAATTTTGAAAATACAAAAACATTTGAAAATTTGAAAAAAGCCAAAAACATGAGAAAATTCAAAAGAGTTTTGTGTAAAAAGAGGAAATGATAGTAAATCAGTAGAAAATCACAGTACGCTACAGAAATGGAATGTTAAAATAATACAAAAACATTTGAAAATTTGAAAAAGCAAAAAATATGAGAAAATTCAAAAGAGTTTTGTGTAAAAAGAGGAAATGATAGTACATCAGTAGATAATCACAGTATGCTAAAGAAATGGAATGTTAAAATGTGATAAACGGTCTCACAGATGATATTCCAGTAGGTTTTTTTTTACACATTTAGTAGATTGATTTCGAGATATAAACATAAAACCAATATCTTACGTATCTCGTGGGGAACATCTCTCAAGTATATGGGTAACCCCCGAGATCTCGTGTGACAATTGTGCTCTGTAATCGATGTATATTGTAAAAAATATCAATTATTAATAAAACAATGTGGTTTGGTGTTATTATATGTGTATTTGGGTTTGATGATTTTACGTTTTGATTCGAGTTCGGTTTTCAGCTTTAAATCGCTTTCTGGAAGGTTATACGCAAACTAGTGCGTAAACGCAGTCAGTTTAATGCGACAAACACTCTGGAATAGTGACATATGCTTGACATACCTTAAATAACCTTTACATAACTTAGAAATAAGTTTTGGATGGTTTGGTGTGTTGAAAACAAGTCTATTCGATCGCAGGGACTATTTGTGTCAAACTGCGAAAGTATGCCCTTTCATTCTGTAATGAACATTCAGGAACTTGATCATAAGTTAAACATGCCCTAAATATCCTTTACATAGCTTAGAAATGGGCTTTGAGGTGTTTGGTGCGCAAAAATAAACTTATTTGATCAGCAGGAATAAAGGCGTCAAAAAGTGCATAAGTTTGCATTTTCGCGCATATCTTACGTTCTGAATATATCCGGACATCCAAAAATTTTTGTAATCATTAAAATATTTTATTTTAGTGATTGGAATGCAAAAATACCATTCGTCGCGCAATTTGGATCGTTTTTGCGTTAGTTACGACTTCCGTCGTAATTAACCAAATAACGCAACCGTACGACCAAACGAACCGACATCCGAGATGTTTTTGAGCATATTTTAAGTTCCCAATACTTTAACTTCAATTTAGAGCTTTGAAATGGGGTTAACGGGGCTTAAACGTGTCAAAAATGCATCAAAAACCAAGTTTTAGGCTTGCAGGGGCTAAAAGTGTCAATCTGTCAAAGTGGCTAGGAGGGGCGCATAAGCCAAGCTTATTTCTTACGCGGCGCGCGATAGCAGCCCAGATCAGAAACATTGAATCTGGCTTTCCAGCCTGTTTTTTATGGTTTTGTCCATGGTTTTGCAATAACATTTGATGGATTTTGATGGTTTTTAACATCCCATTGTTTTGTAAAACCTTGTGCCCACATGTATGGCCAAGATCGAAGCACGATTTGCGAGAAACGATCCTAACGGTTGTGGGAATTCTATAAATACCCAACACCTTCTTTCATTTCAGCTCACACTTGATTCATGTATGCTCTAAGTTGGGGTTTAACACTTCATACCTGAGCAAATTGAATCAAGATCTTCCTAGCTTAGACCCTTTGTAAGTTTCTTTCGTTCTTTTATCGTTTTTCAAGCATAAAAGTCAAACAGTGTTTGACTTTCTGCTTTAACCAGTCTTTGGTCAACACAAAGTTCGTTTGAACTTTGCAACGTGAGCGTAATCACGATGGTTATAGTCCCCTGTAACTATACCTACTGATTACCACGTTGATTAGGTGTAGTGACGAGTCATAGTTTCGGTTAAAATGCGTATTTTGCAACCAAACTATTCTTGGGTATCAAAACCCTTTGTTTTGATATCAAAACCTATTTTCTAACTTAGTTAAACATGTTTTAACATGTTTAACTCGTCACTTTTAGTCTAGTGCTTGTATAGGGTCGTAAGATAAGCGGTCTCGACAACCGCTTAGACTTTCAAACCCGACCCGTTTGGTCGATCATTAGGATCCGACCAAGCATATTAGTGACCATAGTTGTATAGGGAATAACCCTCCGAGGTTATACCTTATGGTCACTTAGTTTAACTAGTTGTATGATAGGTAGTTTATATGCCTTAGGTAAATGACCAAAATACCCTTTTTATGCATAATTGGTAATTAAACATATGTAACTTAACTTTTGTCACTTAAACTAATTATGTAACATGATTAGGCATATAATACTTGTCATGGGACTAGTTAGGCGTCTCGAACGCGCTTTTTCACGAACGACGCGTTAAAGTAGCGTAAGCTACCTTAATGGGTCGTAGCGGGTCGAAAGCACTTAGGTTAGGTTCCGTTTTAGGATGTAGGCATCGTTAAACCATATCACATGAGTTCCAATACCCATTTGGTTTACGAGACCTCATTCTATCCGATCTTCCGATTTAGGTGTTGATTTATTAACTAGTGATTCAATTACTAGATACTACTTGATTTCCTTGTTTTGCTTGAGTTTGTTGAGTTCTTTGGATTGAGAATACTTTGCACTTCGATGTGACTACATAGATCCCCTGTTTTTACAACTTTTCGCCAAATTCTCCAAGTGTGAATTCTGGCTTAAGGAAGTTCAGTTCTTGGGTCATATTGTTAACGAACAGGGTGTTCATGTGGATCCATCCAAAATTGTCGCAATTAAGGATTGGAATACACCAACGACACCAACAGAAGTTCGTTCTTTTCTTGGTCTCGCTGGATATTATCGTCGTTTCATTTCAAACTTCTCAAGGATTGCGGTTCCAGTCACTGCTTTGACTCAAAAGAATAAGCCTTTTGAGTGGGGACCTAAACAAGAAGAAGCGTTCCAAACGCTGAAACAAAAACTCTGTGATGCTCCTGTTTTGTCTTTGCCCGAGGGAAACGATGATTTCGTTGTCTATTGTGACGCGTCGAAACTAGGCCTTGGTTGCGTTCTTATGCAACGAGGTAAAGTTATAGCTTATGCGTCAAGACAGCTAAAAGTTCACGAGAAGAACTATACGACTCATGATCTTGAGTTAGGAGCTGTGGTTTTCG
The DNA here is from genome assembly GCA_030545235.1 of Helianthus tuberosus. Lineage (NCBI taxonomy): Eukaryota > Viridiplantae > Streptophyta > Magnoliopsida > Asterales > Asteraceae > Helianthus > Helianthus tuberosus. The sequence continues at coordinate 11,533 of JARYGA010028866.1, read as the reverse complement.
CGCTTAAAATCTGGAGACACTATCCTTATGGAACAAAGTGTGCGGTTTTCACAGACCACAAAAGTCTCCAGCACATTCTTAATCAGAAGGAGCTGAATATGAGGCAATGACGCTGGGTTGAGCTATTGAGCGATTATGATTGCGAAATTCGCTACCATCCTGGTAACGCGAATGTCGTAGCCGATGCGCTAAGTCGAAAGGAGCGAGTCAAGCTCAATTCTGTCCGAGCTCTATCATATATTCAATCTCGTGTCCTTCAAGCTCAACGATCTTGTGTGATCAAAGGCTTAGTGAAATATGAGTTACCACTTCAACTTGAGCTTAAACTCGAAACGAAGGACGATGGGTTACTCTATTTCAAGGATCATTTGTGGATTCTGAAACAAGACGATCTTTACACTTTAGTGATGGACGAATCGCATAAGTCTCGATATTCTATCCATCCTGGTGCTGACAAAATGTACAAGGATCTTCGTACTCAGTATTGGTGGCCTGGTATGAAGAAGGATGTTGCCTTGTATGTATCAAAATGCCTAACTTGTCTCAAAGTCAAGGCAGAACATCAACGACCATCTGGTTTGCTTGTACAATTAGAGATACCGGTTTGGAAGCGGGAGAACATTGCTATGGATCTCATCACGAAGTTACCGCGTACATCTTAAGGTCACGATGCTATTTGGGTTGTTATCGATCGATTAACGAAGTCAGCTCATTTTATTCCGATTCGCGAGGATCTATCTGCTGATAAACTTGCAAAGATTTATGTGGATGAGATTGTATCTCGACATGGTGTTCCTTTGGATATCATTTCCGATCGTGATGCTCGGTTTTCATCTCATTTTTGGAAGACCATGCAATCTGCTATGGGAACCCAACTAAATCTAAGCACTACTTATCATCCCCAAACAGATGGGCAAACTGAGAGGACTATTCAAACTTTGGAGGATATGCTTAGAACATGTGTGATAGACTTTGGTGGTAATTGGGGTTCTCATCTTCCGTTGATCGAGTTCTCTTACAACAATAGTTATCATGCTAGCATTAATATGGCACCGTTCGAAGCACTCTACGGTCGAAAATGTTGTTCACATGTCTGTTGGAATGAGATCGGTGAATCCCAGCTTACTGGACCTGAGCTCATTCTAGAAACAACAGACAAAATCAAGAAAATTCGCGATAATCTTGTGACAGCTAGAAGCCGTCAAAAGAGTTATGCGGATATGCGACGCAAGCCCTTAGAATTTCAAGTCGGAGACCGTGTCCTACTCAAGGTATCTCCTTGGAAGGGAGTGGTGAGATTTGGAAAGAAAGGAAAACTTGCACCTCGATATGTTGGACCATTTAAGATTGTTGAAAGAGTCGGAAAGGTTGCCTATCGACTAGAGCTACCTCCAGAGCTTGGGAATATTCACCCAACTTTTCACGTGTCCAATTTGCGAAAGTGTTTAGTCGATACTGATCTTCACATTCCACTCGATGAGATTCAAGTTGATGAAACAATGCACTTTGTCGAGAAACCTGTAGAGATAGTGGACCGTGAAATTAAACAGTTGAAGAACAAGCGAATTCGATTGGTCAAAGTTCTCTGGGAGTCCAAACGTGGCCCAGAGTTTACATGGGAACGTGAGGACCAAATGAAGGCGAAGTATCCACAATGGATTTCACAAGTTTCCTCTAGTTAAAATTTCAGGACGAAATTTCCTAAAGTAGGGGATACTGTGACAACTGTGCTCTGTAATCGATGTATATTGTAAAACAATATCAATTATTAATAAAACAATGTGTTTTGGTTTTATTTTATGTGTATTTGGGTTTGATGATTTTACGTTTTGATTCAAGTTCGGTTTTCAGCTTTAAATCGCCTTCTGGAAGGTTATACGCAAACTGGTGCGTAAACGCAGTCAGTATAACATGACAAACACTCCGGAATAGTGACATAGGCTTGACATACCTTAAATAACCTTTACATAACTTAGAAATAAGTTTTGGATGGTTTGGTGTGTTGAAAACAAGTGTATTCGATCGCAGGGACTATTTGTGTCAAACTGCGAAAGTATGCCCTTTCGTTCTGTAATGAACATTCCGGAACTTGATCATAAGTTAAACATGCCCTAAATATCCTTTACATAGCTTAGAAGTGGGCTTTGAGGTATTTGGTGCGCAAAAATAAACTTATTTGATCAGCAGGGACTAAAGGCGTCAAAAAGTGCTTAAGTTTGCATTTTCGCGCATATCTTACGTTCTGAATATATCCGGACATCCAAAAAATATTTTTAATCATTAAAATATTTTATTTTAGTGATTCGAATGCAAAAATACCATTCGTCGCACAATTTGGATCGTTTTTGTGTTCGTTACGACTTCCGTCGTAATTAACCAAATAAGCAACCGTACGACCAAATGAACCGACATCCGAGATGTTTTTGAGCATATTTTAAGTTCCCTGTACTTTAACTTCATTTTGGAGCTTTGAAATGGGGTTAACGGGGCGGGGCTTAAACGTGTCAAAAATGCATCAAAAACCAAGTTTTGGGCTTGCAGGGGCTTAAAGTGTCAATCTGTCAAAGTGGCTAGGAGGGGCGCGTAAGCCAAGCTTATTTCTTACGCGGCCCCCGACAGCAGCCCAGATCAGAAACATTGAATCTGGCTTTCTAGCCTGTTTTTGATGGTTTTGTCCATGGTTTTGCAATACCATTTGCTGGATTTTGATGGTTTTTAACATCCCATTGTTTTGTAAAACCTTGTGCCCACATGTATGGCCAAGATCGAAGCACGATTTGCGAGGAACGATCCTAACAGTTGTGGGAATTCTATAAATACCCAACACCTTCTTTCCTTTCAGCTCGCACTTGATTCATTTATGCTCTAAGTTGGGGTTTAACACTTCATACCTGAGCAAATTGAATCAAGATCTTCCTAGCTTGGACCCTTTGTAAGTTTCTTTCGTGCTTTTATTGTTTTTCAAGCGTAAAAGTCAAACAGTGTTTGACTTTCTGCTTTGACCAGTCTTCGGTCAACACAAAGTCCGTTTGAACTTTGCAACGTGAGCGTAATCACGATGGTTATAGTCCCCTGTAACTATACCTACTGATTACCACGTTGATTAGGTGTAGTGACGAGTCATAGTTTCGGTCAAAATGCATATTTATGCGTATTTTGCAACCAAACTATTCTTGGGTATCAAAACCCTCTGTTTTCTAACTTATTTAAACATGTTTAACTCGTCACTTTTAGTCTAGTGCTTGTATAGGGTCGTAAGATAAGCGGTCTCGACAACCGCTTAGACTTTCAAACCCGACCCGTTTGGTCGATCATTAGGATCCGACCAAGCATATTAGTGACCATAGTTGTATAGGGAATAACCTTCCGAGGTTATACCTTATGGTCAGTTAGTTTAATTAGTTGTATGATAGGTAGTTTATATGCCTTAGGTAAATGACCAAAATGCCCTTTTTATGCATAATTGGTAATTAAACATATGTAACTTAACTTTTTCCACTTAAACTAATTATGTAACCTGATTAGGCATATAATACTTGTCATAGGACTAGTTAGGCGTCTCGAACACGCTTTTGCCCGAACGACGCGTTGAAGTAGCGTAAGCTACCTTAATGGGTCGTAGCGGGTCGAAAGCACTTAGGTAGTTTCCGTTTTAGGATGTAGGCTTCGTTAAACCATATCACATGAGTTCCAATACCCATTTGGTTTACGAGACCTCATTCTATCCGATCTTCCGATTTAGGTGTCGATTTATTAACTAGTGATTCAATTACTAGGTACTACTTGATTTCCTTGTTTTGCTTGAGTTTGTTGAGTTCTTTGGATTGAGGATACTTTGCACTTCGATGTGAGTACATAGATCCCCTCTTTTTACATGTTTTCGATTGTTTTGGGGTGATTCATATGTGTTAAGTGTTTTCGATATTTTTAACAATGGTTTCAAACTGATTAATATGGTTTATATAAAACTAATAACGATTTCGATAATGTGAACAAACTTGTTGGGCGTAGTTATATAACAAATAACATTCATTAATTTTGGCCGAACCGACCAGTATTATGTTATGTTACCATAGGATCTGACAAATCCCGTTATCAGACTGCACCCATGGTTATGTGTGGGGGGTATGTGGGTAATGACTGAATCTGTGATTGTTAATTTACCCTTTGGTGGTTTATTAATGCGAGATTGGCGATGGACTAGTTGCGAAGGTTTGGATGTTATTAGCGAGACGACCAAAAGTAGTTTTCACAATTAAAACGAGAATGATTTAAACGATTTTAACGAGTTAAACGAATTGAACAAACGATTGGTTTTTGGTTAGTGTTTAGATAACGGGACGGGTGTAATGTGATGAAAACATGGTAGATACGCCGCTGGTACTTCTTATATATAAGTGTTTTCATCATATTACATACCGTGGCATTATTTAGTTCACTTGGGTAAACGATTTCGAAACGAGGTCACACAACGATGTTTTCTAAATAATGTAAACCATACGATTTTTATAACGAGATGATTTACAATTTGATTTAATTAAACAAATGTTTTGGGTTAAGAATCATGGCTGCTAGATTTTATAAACTATAACCAACTTGATTTGAGTTGGTTAATTATGTTGCATGCTATACACTTTTCAAAACATGGTTTTTAAATAAGGTATTGCAAAATGTAAACGAGCCATGAATCCGACCCTCTCATAAAACCTATGTGCTCGCCAGCATTTCTTTGCTGACTTTGTTTTTACATATGTTTCAGGTGTTGTTGAATGATGTTGATTGCTAAGATGCATGTTCATATAGGATCTGGACGAGGCCTTAGTGACATAATAACAATGATAGACGATGTGTAACTTTTTTGTTTTGTTTTAAGACAATGTAAATTATCTAATAAATCAATAAAACGAAACTTTTGAATCCATGGTTATGAAAAAATAATTCTGTTGCTCCACTCCCCGACGTTTCCGCTGCGGTTTCGTTGTTTTAATGCGGTCGGGATGTGACATCTCGTTTGAGAGGTTGCCTGATTATGAGATACTAGGTCTTTATACTGTTTGATATCTGGGGTATTATACCTGGTCTTCTGATTTTGCGTCAGCAATGGTCTAGACCTCATATAATACTTTGCGCGCTTAAAGCTTACCCTTTGCATAAAAATTGAGAAAATATCGAAAGATATAAATCAAATGCAGTTGTAAAGAAGTTCCCTAAGTGGGACACACCTAAGTCGAGCCTTCATCTCTTTGACGGAATAGTAGTTCATACCTGAGCTCTCAAGGTCTTGCACTAATCCAGAGTACATATATCAATATAGTATATTCACCTGTAAGAATGAATCTACGGAATCTTGATACGAAGTATATTCTGAGGTGGGACACACGAATAAGTTAAGTTCTTAAGACATTAATCTCATATCTTGAAACAGTTGAACTTTGTGTGAAAATTTAAGTGGATCAGTATACTGACAATCTAAGTGAATCGTTTAGAACTTAAAGTGTTTATAGCTCAACGGTGCTAGTGATTTCTCATAAACTGATATGATCCTCTGACACGAATTCAAACAAAAATATTGTCTGTAAATATTTCTTTACTGCTTTATTTTACAGAAAAATTACAAAAAGATTTTATGTCTGCTTTATTTTCGACAACCGATGTCTGAAAGCTGAGTTTCAAAATCTAAGTATGTTGGGCATGTTTCTGAAATAAACAAGTTCATTAATTTGAAACTTGAAGTTTTACATAAGAATTTCAAAAACAGTTTGTGAAATCTCCAAGGTCATTAATTTGGACTTGGATGAGTATTTGATAAAAGTTTCAAATGCTTTAACTGTTATATGTTGATGTTTAGAGTCAGGTTACGATCTTGAAATTAAATTGTCATATATATAGTTGTTTGATAGGAGGAGAGAGTCAAGTTATTTCTGAGAAATTACATTTTGTTGAATTTGATCCAGGTTTTCAATCTTAGAATATTTTAAGCCAGGTCATCAATTTTGGTAAAACAAAAATCTTTCACTGTTAGAAGTACATCCAGATTTCCATGAATAAATGATGTCCTGTGCAGTCACATATTTGTAATGCTCCAGCTTATCCATGTTAAATGTTTAGAGCTAGGTTTTTGATCCTGAACTTAAATTGTTAAATATCTTACAAATGGTTTGAGAAGTGCAGATTTTAATCCAGATTACGATCCCGACAGTTAATTTACCCTTTGGTGGTTTATTAATACGAGATTGGCGATGGACTAGTTGCGAAGGTTTGGATGTTATTAGCGAGTCGACCAAAAGTAGTTTTCACAATTAAAACGAGAATGATTTAAACGATTTGAAACGATTTTAACGAGTTAAACGAATTGAACAAACGATTGGTTTTTGGTTAGTGTTTAGATAACGGGACGGGTGTAATGTGATGAAAACATGGTAGATACGCCGCTGGTACTTCTTATATATAAGTGTTTTCATCATATTACATACCGTGGCGTTATTTAGTTCACTTGGGTAAACGATTTCGAAACGAGGTCACACAACGATGTTTTCTAAATAATATAAACCATACGAGTTTTATAACGAGATGATTTACAATTTGATTTAATTAAACAAATGTTTTGGGTTAAGAATCATGGCTGTGAGATTTTATAAACTATAACCAACTTGATTTGAGTTGGTTAATTATGTTGCATACTATACACTTTTCAAAACAAGGTTTTTAAATAAGGTATTGCAACATGTAAACGAGCCATGAATCCGACACTCTCATAAAACCTATGTGCTCGCCAGCATTTCTTTGTTGACATTGTTTTTACATATGTTTCAGGTGTTGTTGAATGATGTTGACTGCTAGGATGCATGTTCACATAGGATCTGGACGAGGCCTTAGTGACATAATAATAATGATAGACGATGTGTAACTTGTTTGTTTTGTTTTAAGACAATGTAAATTATCTAATAAATCAATAAAACGAAACTTTTGAATCCATGGTTATGAAACAATAATTCTGTTGCTCCACTCCCCGATGTTTCCGCCGCGGTTTCGTTGTTTTAACGCGGTCGGGGTGTGACAGAAGAGTTGGTATCAGAGCCAATGGTTATAGGGAATTAGGTTATTAGTAATGCTTTGACATAGACTATAACTTTTCTAGGACCCTAACGCAAGAAATTTGCGTTTAGCTTTTAAAACAATATCGTCACCTATCCTTAGGTGATAACCACAACGAGAACACAATAACAAATCCGCTTTGAAAATCAATCATCTGTTCTAGGATGATTGATTACTAAGTTTTGAACCCTCTAAGTTTTCAAAAATCTCGTCAAGGTTTGGGTCTTATAGTGTGAACACGTGCAATCTGGAAGAATGGATGCCTGTATCCTGAGTTTTCTGTCTAAGGCTAGGGTGTTCGTACAAATCCACATAATCGGACCAGTCATTCTTACCTGGGAACTCTTGGGGTGAGTGTCCACTTATAGGCTAAAGTAGGTCTTTGCGATACATTATATTGACCCATTTACTTTGATTAGTCGGTGCGAGTCGTTTGTTTGTTGGAGATAACGAACAAATAATCACCTCCCTGATGTCTTGTCGATGTTTTTCAATACCTCTTTTGTTTATCCAATTGTCGATCTCATTCGTTTCTCATGTTTCCTTGTTCCTTTTAGAAAATTCCTCCTCGATGAGATGCACAACCTCCAACTAACGAAGAAATCGCAGCCCTTGTCTCTCAACAAATGGCTGCTGTGCTTCCGAGCATAGTAACCCGGATCCATCAATTATACAACAACAATAACAATAATGCTCAGTGTAGTTTCAAGAATTTCAATTCGGGTAAACCGTTGAAGTTTTCTGGGACTCAAGAAGCAACTGCGCTCCTGCAATGGTTCGAAAGTTTGGAGAGCACATTCAGACATGTTCAGTGTCCGAATGAGCGTAAGGTTGAATTTGCATCCAGTGTTTTTGGGAAGCGTGCTCTTACGTGGTGGAACGGTGTGATGCGTGATAGGGGTGCCGATGTGGCCCTGGCACAAACTTGGGAAGAGCTTCGAGCTCTCATGATGAAAGAGTTTTGTCCCCGTCACGAGATTCGAGCTTTGGAACGAGAGTTTGACGATCTGAAACAAGATGGGGGAGAACACCGTGCGTATACAGATCGTTATGAAGAGTTGATTTTGTTGTGTCCTACTATGGTTACCCCGTTGGAGAAAGCGATTGAGAGGTATATCGATGGTTTACCCGATTCTGTGCAAGACATTGTGACTGGCAGTAATCCGACCACTGTTCGTCAGGCAATCGAATTGGCTGCTACACTGACCGAGTTTCAGGTCAGAAAAGGTAAACTGACCTGCAAGGGTGACAAGAAGAAGTCAGCTGATGCCACACAAGACAAGGAAAAGGTTAAGGGTAAGAAGAAGGGAGAGTCTTCTAAGAAGTCAAGGAAGCGCAAGGCTTCCCAGAATTTTGCTGTTACTGCTCAGAACCCACCAGCACAACCTCCTGCGAAGAAACAGTATGCTGGTTCCGCACCCCACTGTGCTCGGTGCAATGGTCATCACGTTGCTCATCAGGCTTGTAAACAGTGCACTACGTGTGCTAAACTTGGGCATCTGGCCAACATTTGTCGTTTGGGTCAGAATGAAGCTGCTTAGATTCCAGCACAGGCTCAAGGGAATGCTGCTAGATTCCCACCAGGTTCATGTTACAATTGCAGAGAATTTGGTCACTTCTGCAACAAGTGCCCGAGGTTAGTGAACGCGAATGCAAATGCAAATGCAAATCCGAATGCCATTGAAAACGCTAATCTCGCCCGTGGATGAGCGTTCAATCTGAATGCAAACGAGGCTCGAGCTGACAACCTCGTTGTTAATGGTACGTTCCTTGTTAATCATCGACCTGCATCTGTTCTTTTTTATTCTGGCGTCGATAGAAGTTTTGTTTCGCTATCTTTTGAGCCTTTACTTGCGATACCTAGAATTAAACTGAGGAAACCCTTATCTGTCGAAGTTGCTACTGGTAATACTCTTATGTTCAATTCTGTTATTCGCGATTGTCAGTTGAACCTCGATAACCATCTTTTTCCTATTGACCTTATACCGATGCAACTTGGGAGTTTCGACATTATCGTAGGGATGGATTGGTTAACTAAACATCATGCTGAGGTAATTTGTTTCGATAAGATCGTTCGTATTCCTCTTTCGTCTGGTGAAGTCCTTGAAGTTCGTGGCGAGAAACCATCTGGTGGATTGAAACTCATGTCGTGTACAAAATCCCAAGGTTATTTACGAAAAGGATATGTTGCTTTTCTGGCACATGTCACCGAGGAGAAAGGCAAGAGCAAGCGTATTCAAGATATTCCGATTGTTCGAGATTATCCAGAGGTGTTTCCCGATGAACTGCCTGGTTTGCCTCCAGTTCGTCAAGTCGAGTTTCATATTGACCTTGTACCCAATGCCAACCCGATTGCAAAAGCACCTTATCGTCTTGCACCGTCTGAATTGCAAGAGTTATCAAAACAGCTTCAAGAGTTATCTGACAAGGGATTCATCCGACCAAGTTATTCACCGTGGGGCGCTCCTGTCCTGTTTGTGAAAAAGAAGGATGGGTCTTTTCAAATGTGTATCGATTATCGTGAGTTGAATAAGCTTACCATCAAGAATCGATATCCCCTACCACGAATCGATGATCACTTTGATCAGCTGCAAGGTGCATCATGCTTTTCCAAGATCGATCTGCGTTCTAGGTATCATCAGCTTCGTGTTCTAGAAGAAGATATTCCCAAAACTGCTTTCAATACAAGATATGGGCACTATGAGTTTACTGTCATGCCTTTTGGTTTGACGAATGCCCCAGCTATCTTCATGGACTTAATGAATAGGGTTTGTAAACCTTATTTAGACAAGTTCATCATCGTATTCATTGATGATATTCTCATCTATTCGAAGTCTCGAGCCGATCACGAGCAACACCTTCGTTTGACACTGGAACTCCTGAAGAAGGAACAACTTTTCGCCAAATTCTCCAAGTGTGAATTCTGGCTTAAGGAAGTTCAGTTCTTGGGTCATATTGTTAACGAACAGGGTGTTCATGTGGATCCATCCAAAATTGTCGCAATTAAGGATTGGAATACACCAACGACACCAACAGAAGTTCGTTCTTTTCTTGGTCTCGCTGGATATTATCGTCGTTTCATTTCAAACTTCTCAAGGATTGCGGTTCCAGTCACTGCTTTGACTCAAAAGAATAAGCCTTTTGAGTGGGGACCTAAACAAGAAGAAGCGTTCCAAACGCTGAAACGAAAACTCTGTGATGCTCCTGTTTTGTCTTTGCCCGAGGGAAACGATGATTTCGTTGTCTATTGTGACGCGTCGAAACTAGGCCTTGGTTGCGTTCTTATGCAACGAGGTAAAGTTATAGCTTATGCGTCAAGACAGCTAAAAGTTCACGAGAAGAACTATACGACTCATGATCTTGAGTTAGGAGCTGTGGTTTTCGCGCTTAAAATCTGGAGACACTATCCTTATGGAACAAAGTGTGTGGTTTTCACAGACCACAAAAGTCTCCAGCACATTCTTAATCAGAAGGAGCTGAATATGAGGCAATGACGCTGGGTTGAGCTATTGAGTGATTATGATTGCGAAATTCGCTACCATCCTGGTAAGGCGAATGTCATAGCCGATGCGCTAAGTCGAAAGGAGCGAGTCAAGCTCAATTATGTCCGAGCTCTATCAGATATTCAATCTCGTGTCCTTCAAGCTCAACGATCTTGTGTGATCAAAGGCTTAGTGAAATATGAGTTACCACTTCAACTTGAGCTTAAACTCAAAACGAAGGACGATGGGTTACTCTATTTCAAGGATCATTTGTGGATTCTGAAACAAGACGATCTTTACACTTTAGTGATGGACGAATCGCATAAGTCTCGATATTCTATCCATCCTGGTGCTGACAAAATGTACAAGGATCTTCGTACTCAGTATTGGTGGCCTGGTATGAAGAAGGATGTTGCCTTGTATGTATCAAAATGCCTAACTTGTCTCAAAGTCAAGGCAGAACATCAACGACCATCTGGTTTGCTTGTACAATTAGAGATACCGGTTTGGAAGCGGGAGAACATTGCTATGGATCTCATCACGAAGTTACCGCGTACATCTAAAGGTCATGATGCTATTTGGGTTGTTATCGATCGATTAACGAAGTCAGCTCATTTTATTCCGATTCGCGAGGATCTATCTGCTGATAAACTTGCAAAGATTTATGTGGATGAGATTGTATCTCGACATGGTGTTCCTTTGGATATCATTTCCGATCGTGATGCTCGGTTTTCATCTCATTTTTGGAAGACCATGCAATCTGCTATGGGAACCCAACTAAATGTAAGCACTACTTATCATCCCCAAACAGATGGGCAAACTGAGAGGACTATTCAAACTTTGGAGGATATGCTTAGAACATGTGTGATAGACTTTGGTGGTAATTGGGATTCTCATCTTCCGTTGATCGAGTTCTCTTACAACAATAGTTATCATGCTAGCATTAATATGGCACC
>JARYGA010028865.1:0-44108 GCA_030545235.1 Helianthus tuberosus | reverse complement strand
GCACGCGCGCAGGTCTGCACGCTCATGCGCGCTGCGTCCTTTTGGCTCACTGCCATGCGCGCGTGCGCCACACTGACTCAGGTCCATACGTACCTGCGCACGTGCGCCACGTCAACGTATACGAGCACGCCACACAGTCGCGCCGTATTGGCTCACTCTGGTGCGCCGCGCACATCACAACAGAGCCCATGCACCATGCGCAACCGCACGCCTTTGTGCCACGTGTACTCGCGCGCGGAGTGCCACGTCACGCACCTGCATGCCACTTCAACCACTTGGTCCTTGCAGCCCCTTTGATCCACTACGCGTACGTGGTAAAAAATACAAAGGCGTCTCGCGGCGATGCGAGCGTGCGAAGTGCAAAGTGCGCCATCAAAGCGCCACATTGCGCCTCATCGCCCACGCCACATGCGCGCGCATGTGTGAGTGCAAGTTAGGGTGCTCCGCACCCTTCGCGAATACACTTAGCCGGTGCTTCCATGAAACAATAAGGATGGATAGTTCCCACTTAAATACCCATTTAAGTTTCATCTCTCCTCCTATGTGGGACAAGGTGCTACTCTCCCTTTTGATTCAACATTCAATGTTTCAAACACCCAACTTTGAGCATCGATATCTCATTCATCTTAGCTCCGTTTTGGACGTGGTTTAGTTCGTTGCAAAGCTCTTCCAACATAGAACACAAACCCACAAATAAATATATAAAACCCGCTCGTTTTCTTATACTTATTTATAGTCCAAAATAGGAAAAAATCATTTTCCTATATTTGTGAAAAATGCTATTTTCACCTATTTTTCCAACAATCCCCCACATGAAAAATGCTATTTTCATCAAATTTCCAACAATTTATCCCCCACATGTATGGAAATCGATCTTTTCCTTACACTTTTCAACGATAAACTTCGACAGTTGAGTATTGCAAGATAGGTAGGTTGTTGCCTTTAAACCTTCTTTTGTGAAGCATACTTAGCTTACTAGCGGTTTGTGGACGCGATGTCCTTGAACATACCCCCATTTGTGTAAATGACAATACACTTCACACAATACTCTCCCTGGTTTGGCCAACCCCTCATTGTCGTGTCCTATTATGGTCCTGGAACACTAGCCTGGTTCTGCGAGAGCTCTAAGATTTGCGCACCCCACAAATCCATTCGAAGCGACCCTACTTCTCTCTAACATAGGTGATTCCCATGAATCATTAAAAGCATCATGGTTATTTGATTTCCCGAAATCGTTAACCTTAATATGCTTAGCCTCATTTTAATGTCACTGACTGGAATGGACTAGGAAGTATATATAACTCCCTTTTTATTTAGTTTGGGGTACTCCCCCACAGTGACTCCGTTTTTGTAATATCATTAAGTTATCCTATTGAACTTAGATCTTGGGATCTCCAGTCAGCTAAGTTAGGTTTCCCTCATATTCCCATTTATCACAGGCTTTAGTCCCATTCCTCTTGACGATGTTTCTACTAACTCTCTGCTTAAGCCTTTTGTAAACGGGTCTGCAATGTTATCCTTTGATCTCACATAATCAATTGTGATAGCCCCCGTTGAGAGTAGTTGTCGTATCGTGTTATGTCTAGGTCGCATATGCCTTGATCTGCCATTGTACATCAAGCTTTGAGCTCTACCAATTACTGATTGGCTATCACATTGTACACATATGGCTGGCAAAGGCTTTGGCCATCTTGGAATATATTCCACGAATTGACGTAGCCATTCCGCCTCCTCGCCTGACTTATCCAAGGCGATAAATTCGAATTCCATTGTGGATCTTGCTATGACCGTTTACTTAGAAGACTTCCAAGCAATAGCAGCTCCTCCAAGTGTAAAACATAACCTCTTGTTGATTTGGAAACTTTATTATCCGATATCCAGTTTGCATCAGTGTATCCTTCGATCACTGCTGGTTGTCGGGTATAATGCAGTCCATAATCTCTTGTGTATCTTATGTATCTAAGCACCCTCGTGATAGCTTTCCAATGATCCGCGCACGGATTGCTGGTGTATCTACTTAGCCTACTCACCGCGTAAGCCAAGTCGGGTCTAGTACATGTCATTAGATACATTAGACTGCCAATAATTCTTGAATATTCTAACTGAGCAACTCCATCTCCTTTATTTTTCTTGAGATGTTGGGAGGTATCAACTGGAGTTCGAGCTACACTCGTATCTCCCGAGTTGAATTTTTCTAGAATTTTATCCACATAGTGAGATTGACTTAACACAAGACCATCTTGGGTTCTTATGATCTTTACTCCAAGAATCACATCTGCTAACCCATGTCTTTCATGTCAAATCTCGCTTTCAACATGCTTTTAGTAGCTTTGATAATTTTATCATTACTCCCAATGATAAGCATATCGTCTACATAAAGGCATAAGATCACATAGCCTTCATTTGTGTCTTTGAAATAAACACATTTGTCGCACTCATTTATTTTAAAACCATTGTCAATCATGACATGATCAAACTTTTGGTGCCATTGTTTTGGTGCTTGCTTCAAGCCATACAAAGACTTGACGAGTTTACATAAAATAAACAAATTTTTATTACTGATTACAATACAAAGAAAGCAGGAAAATAGAAATTACTATTACAACTAAAATAAGCCAAAATACAAGAAAGGAGTAGAAACAGAATGGCTGAGGCAGGTGTCTACACGCTTCCCTTAAAACAAATTCCGAGTCTCCCAAGAGTACTCGTTTTGTTTCCTAGGGTACAACTGCCGGAGCAGCGTACTGCCAGAGCAGCGTACTGCCGGAGATGGCCTACAACCCAAAGGCTACCTTGAAGAATGCTAGAGAAGATCAGAACTCTGTATAGAGAAAGTTGAATTTTTGCTGTTCTGTTTCTGGTGTACTTCTGCAGTGGGTATACAACTCCTAAGTCGAAACAGTCAAAAGGAATTAAGGAGAGGTTTAAATTGCATTAAACGTCTTCAATGCAATTTAATATGTCATTTAATTCTCAGTCAAAGACCGTTAACTCGTCAGTTTCAAAGTTGAACTGTAACTGCACTGTCATTCAATGCTGGAAGCTACTGCGCGCGCACGCAGGTTTGCAAGCTCATGCACACTGCGTCCTTTTGGCTCACTGCCATGAACGTGTGCGCCACACTGACTCAGGTCCATACGTACTTGCGCGCGTGCGCCACGTCACCTTATGAGCGTATACGAGCATGCCACACAGTCACGCCGTATTGGCTCACTCTGGTGCGTCACGCATGTCACAACACGGCCCATGCACCATGCGCAACCGCGCGCCTTCGTGCCACGTGTACTCGCGCGTGGACTTTCACATCACGCACCTGCATGCCACTTCAACCACTTGGTCCTTGCAGCCCCTGTGATCCACCACACGCACGTGGTCAAAAATACAAAGGCGGCGCGATGCGAGCATGCGAAGTGCAAAGTGCGCCATCAAAGCGCCACATTGCACCTCATCGCCCACGCCACGTGCGCGCGCGTGTGCGAGTGTGAGTTAGGGTGCTCCGCACCCTTCGCGAATACACTTAGTTTGTGCTTCCATGAAACAATAAGGATGGAGAGTTCCCACTTAAATACCCATTTAAGTTTCATCTCTCCTCCTATGTGGGACAAGGTGCTACTCTCCCTTTTGTTTCAACATTTAATGTTTCAAACGCCCAACTTTGAGCATCGATATCTCATTCATCTTAGCTCCGTTTTGGACATGGTTTAGTTCGTTGCGAAGCTCTTCCAACATAGAACACAAACCCACAAATAAATATATAAAACCCGCTCATTTTCTTATATTTATTTCTAGTCCAAAATAGAAAAAAATCATTTTCCTATATTTGTGAAAAATGCTATTTTCACCTATTTTTCCAACACTTGAGTTATGAGATTGTCCTATTCGCATGTAGGGTTATACCATACTAATGATTCCAAAGCTACATCATATAAAATAGGAAATATAGGAGTCGAATAAATAGATATAATATTTAAATGTCGTAACTAAATAAATAAATAAATAAATTTTAATTCAAAAAATTGGGTTTGTTACATATCCAAACCCTAACGGTCCATAAAAACTTCAAACACACCATCGTTATAACTAGTATGTGATCAATATACACGCCAAAAATATTTGCGTCTGTCAGGTGTATGCCTACACCACTCACTTAATGGCCATTTACAATTAAATGAATCGGGACGCTCGGATAGGGTACTATTAACCACCAAACGTTTAATGTGTTATCAATCAAAAGGATTTATATAACGCTGTACGTTATTAAACGTGAATATATTTAACCTCGTATGTTATTATATAACTTAATAGTGTGTGATTATACGCGATTATATAACCCTGGTGCATAGTTATTAATGGACATTATGTCATTAACCAAAAATATGCTTGTCGCATTTGATGGTTTCTCAGTTACTACACTTCTCATCCATAAAACCTTAATTGTCTCTTGGTTATGTATGTATGTTCTTATGTTCAATGTAGTGAAATCTAATTTTTTATTACTTTACTTCCAACAGTCTTTCACATTAATGATAAAAAAAACAAAAATGTAATAAACTTTAAAAGATCGTGTCACACCCCGATTTCCCGGTGGGCTTGAACTTGGGATATATGCATGACGATTGATACCTGTTGAATACCCAAATCCCTGATGACGTTCAAAGGGTCTTCGCTGACGTCGGGATATCCCAGCCTTCGTTTGCTACAAAAAAGGAAACCGTTAGCCTCGTCACGGAGGGCCCCGGGGGGGGGGGGGGGATCCGTGACCAAGCTCCGGCGTGAGAATAAGTAAACTTGCCGAAAAGTGAGAGAGTAACTTATTCCGATGAGTGTGATCACCGGAACAATCTCTATGGTGTGAATCTGATATAAATGTGTGTGTGTATTTAATGTAACGGAATTACAGTCGGAATAAATGAGAGCATTAAGTGAGATACCTTGGACTTGCCTTTAAGATCATCTTTTACCTTCCTTATATAGCTGGAAGCCCTTATCTCTTCAATGGGATCATACCGAGACGATCCAACGGATTCTATCGGCCTTTGGGGGACTCAGACACATGTCTGAGCCCCAACGGCAGGATTATATCCTCATTTAATGATGACGGCTTGGTGGTACAGTGCTAGCCGGAGATCCAATTCTTGTCATGCATTTAATGTTTCCTCCTCTTTGTGAAATATTTCTTTTCCCGCCCGTTTTATGAGAAAGTCCCTTAATGGGCAAGTATCAGCATTTGGGCTTTCATTTGTTGGGCCCACGTGATAATAGCCCAAGACGGTTAGATGGGGCAACCCATTGGCCCGTCGTCAAGTCATCTTTAGTCCCTGGTTCTGAGATTCAAATCTCATGATCCGGGGCTGAGTCATAACTGTTCAAGGGAATAGTCTTCTTGGGCTAAGGAGGTGGGCCCATCCCTAGCTAATCATCATGCGCCCCTTGTTTTTTCGAGGACCATTAATCACCGGTTATCAACGGCGAGGGTTTAATCCTCTTTATACACGTGCAAGATGGTTTTAAATTTGAAAAGACAACGATGTGACAATTTTTTTCCTTTCAAGTCAGTTACCCTCTTTAAATACCCTCATGGCCTTTTGAATTTCTTCTAACTTCCACCATTTCTCCCCTCAACTTTCTTCCATTACATCTTTTCGATCACCGTTTTTCCTGAACATGAGTCGTACCGGCCGTTCCATGATCCGTTCTGTTTTGACGGCGAAGGATTTGGAATCCTTCGTTGAGACCTACAAGATACCGGAGCATTTCTCCCCTACTTTACCTGGTCCCTATGACTCGGTCGAGTGCACACCTGACCGGATCGTTCTTTACACTCTGTCGTTTTCCTCTTGTGGTGTCCGTTACCCACTTTCCTCTTTCAAGATAGACTTGTTACGCCATTTCAAAGTTCATTTCTCCCAATTGCACCCTCTAGGGTTTATGAGGGTTGTGCATTTTGAGTTATCCTGTGTGGCGGTTTCCGGTGAGCCGTCGATCCCCTTGTTCTGCATGTTTTACAAGTTAATTTCAGATGGGGACAGGTTTACTTTCGCCAAACGTAAGGATGTTGTATCTCAGCCTTGTTACTCCTTTATACCAACCTCTACCTACCCTAAAGAATGGAAAAGCAGGTTTATTTCCGTTTCTGCTGCTATTATACCAGAGTCCCCACTGCTGAGGGATGCCAAGGCTGCTATCGAAGACAATGTTCCTATCTTGTCTGCTGAGGAAATTGTCCAGTGGAAGCGTATGTACGAGAATCCAACGAGAGCTTTTACTTTCTCCTAAGGGATCCTGGCTATGGGAGGACTAAGCCCCTTCTACCGGCCAAAGGCTTTCTTTGGCAAGAAAGGTATTCTCTTGCTCTTGACTTGTTGTACCTATCTTTTTTCTAAAAAACTTTTTAGGGATTTGTGTAGTCATCTTTAGTATTTCTTTTGTGTAGAGATAACCCTGTGGGGCTTGCTTCAAGGGGATTCCAGGGATGTTAAATTTGTGGTTGATGATAAGGTTAAACCGGGTTTGAACCGGGGTGTTGAGATGATGGTTACTGAGGGATCCATTCAGGAAGGGGGTTTCTGCTGCCGTGGAGGGAGATGAGGGGGCTTCTTCTGATGGGAAGGAGAGTTCCCCCGATTCCCTTCAAGTGAAGAATTCTAGCAATGATGACGAGGAAGACCTGGAGAGCCGTTTGGCTCGCAAACGAAAAGTTGTTAGTCCTAAGCAAGCAAGTTCCTGCCCCACGTGGTATCCGACTGAGACTCCGGAGCGCCAGTGGCCAAAAGGCCCCTCCTATTGTGAAGGCTGCTTCTGAACTTCCCCTTATTGGGGTTAAAGGCTCTTTGTCTAAGCATCTGCGATCCTCCAGTTTTGTGAGTGAGCCTTTGTTGGTAAGCTCATCACTTATCTTCTGTTTTGGATTTACTTTGTTTTGATAGGTCTCTAATGTTTCCTTTCATTTCTTTGTTTGGAGAAAGGAAGCTCTCATGCTCCGATTAAGATCCCTACTGTCCCTTCCTCCTCTCGTGTCCGGGACAAGACTCCTGAAGTAAGTGTTGCTCGCATTACCCCAACTTTTGAGATTTCTCCTCACCATGCCACTGGGGACCAGCAAACCTTCTCATTTTGAGGGTTTTGCTTCTTGATCCCCTCTGGCTCCTTTGTTTGCCGATGCCCTTCCAGTCCCCTACGTTCCCAAGTGGAAGATTACTCAGTCTTCAGTGGTGGGGACCCCTGAAACTGCCCGGGACTTCTTGACTCATGTTGTTCCTCCCTCCCATAGATTTATGAATTCTGCCCTGAGGGACGATCTCTTTGATGATCAATATAGCATGTCGTTGTACGAAGGGCTTTTCAGGGGTGTTGGCATGTTACAAAGAGTTGATGATCTGAGGAGGGAGAATGAGGGGCTCAAGAGTGATCTCAAGACTTCTCAAACCATCGCTACTGAGCTTTGGTGTTAGGTGGTTGATGTTGAGCGCAAATTGCAGGAGGAGAAGGTACATAATTCTGCTCTCCCTTCCTTCTCTTTTTTTTTTATTTAACTCCCTCGGGGTTTTTGTAACATTTTTTCTCAGGGAGCTGGTGTCATGCTGGAGAAAAAGGAACATACCTGGGCGAGGGAGATGGCAGCTCTGCTTGACGAGAAAGAGGAGTTGGCAGCCGAGTTAAAGCATCAGAAAGAGCTGGACTCTGCATCCTAGAAGGATTTAGATGCCATGTATACGTAGTGGGGGATAACTTCAAATGACAACCAAAAGTTAGCAAAGGATAAGTATTGGTTGATCACTGAAGGTTTCGGGGCCTTCCTTACTGCTGTCTCCCAGTTGGAGGAATTTAAGAGCAGTCTTGAATAGATTTACAGGGCTTACCGGGACGTGGGATATCAATCAGGCCTGAAGGATGGGTATGCTTACTCCGCTCAAGGCTTGGGCAGGAAGGAAACCCCACTTTATAACTCCAAGGCCAAGAAGTGGCTGTCTAAACTGGACAAAGAGTTCGGGGGTAAGACCCCTGCCCTTCTTGAAAAGATCCTTGAGCGCCCCATGATGTCCATCGATGAGCTGAAGGCCCTGCTGACTCCCGCTGGTCCCTCTTCTCTGAAGTCTCTGTCTAGGGATGATTCCCAGTAGTTTCAAAACATTAACAATTTCGATATGGTTGTAACCTAAACAATTATGCACCTTAGAATACTGTTAACTTTTTGATGCATGGGGGAGGGCCTTTGTGTCGGGGCTCTCCCGGTATCTAACGTATGGCCCGCTAGTCATCTTTTGGCTGTGTATTATCGACTTGCTTTTGTTGTCTTTGGTGTGTTGTTCTTTTTTTGCAGGTGTTCTTACCAGGAACCAGCCTAGCATCCTCCTGGAGACTTTTGGTTATTTGTAGCATGTCTACAAAAATTCCGTTTAGTCTGTTTACTAGGTTTTCTAGTTTTTTTGTTTGTATACTAGCTTTTCTTTCAGGGTTAGCGAGGTTCCATGTCGTATTTATGTATGTTTACTTTGTAGCTTATACACGAAAAGTTTCTTTTTTCCAATGTGTATGTGTTAGCTCCTTTTGTAGTTTTCTCACAAAGGTGTGTTGTTTTCTTTTTATGGTTTGCTTTATAAACCAGGATCGTCTGTTCGAGGACAATCTCTGGACAAGTCTATAATGTCAGATTATGTTTTTTAGCCTGTTTGTCCATTCTCTTTGGGCTAGCTAGGCCCTGTTTTGCCACACAGCCGGGCATTTGGTATGTTGAGTATACCTCTTACACGTGTGTTTGTTTGTTATTAGGTTTGTAGTTTTTTGGGCACGTCTGCCCTGATACAATACCTGCATTTTTATCAAAAGGAGGAAGTGAATTGTCCATTACCATACATTTCTTGGGGACTATGTCCTCCAGTACAAGATTTTACAAAAGGTTTTCCTTGGGGTAATCCCCTAACTAGCGGTTAATTTTTTGCAAAAGCGGCTCCCTTGCCGTTTTCCCTTGAAGGCATCTTCATCTTTCAAATGTGGTACTTCCTGAGTTGCAAAAGGTTCCATGTCCTCGGGACCTCCTTGCCTTGAAGTGTTTCCAGTTTGCAACTTCCCTTGCCGTTTGCCCAAGTAACCCGGTATGCCCTTCCTAGTTAGGCCCTAGTTTCCCGGTGCTCTCTTGCAAGCTAGCTTCATTTGCTCTCAGGACCAAGTCTCCAGGGACGAGATTGAGCTTTTTCATCTTGGCATTATAGTAGCTTTCAAGCTGCTTTTTATTCTTGGCATCCCTGATTGCTGCTATTTCCTTTCTTTCTTCAAGCAAGTTTAGGTTCATTCGGAGATCTTGTTCATTTTCGGCCTCTCTGAGCTTCATCCTTGCAGTTGGGGATCCTATCTCAGCCGGAATAACAACCTCCGTCCCATAGGTTAAGCTGAAAGGGGTTTCTCCGTTGCAGTCCTTGGGGGTGGTTCTATATGCCCACAGAACAAAGGGTAGCTCCTCCAACCACCCTTTCTGCTTTCTCCCGAGCCTCCCCTTCATTCCTTTGATGACACTTTGATTTGCTCTTTCTACCAACCCATTTCTTTGGGTATAGGTGACGGAGGTGAATACCTGGTGTATGTGCATCTGTTCACACTAGGGTTTGAAGGGTTTTCCAGCAAATTAGACACCGTTGTCACTCATTAATTCCTTTGGGACCCCGTATCTGCATATGATGTTGTCCAGCACGAACCACCTCATTTGTTCCCCGGTTATCTTCGCCAGGGGCCTTGTCTCTACCCACTTGGTAAAGTAGTCGATAGCGACCACCACATATTTAACCCCTCCTGGGCCTTCCGGAAATGGCCCGATGATGTCAATGGCCCACTTCTGGAAGGCCAAGACGTTGACACAGGTATCATTGAATGTTTATGGCGGTGTGTCATGGGTGCATGGACCTGGCAGTTGTCACATTTCTTGATCTTCTCTGATGCTGTCTCATACATTCTGGGCCAATAAAATCCCACATTCATCGCCTTTGCCACTATTGTCTTTGGCCCAGAATGCATACCTTCGCGTATTTCTCTAATCACATACTTAGCTTCTTCACCATCGGCACAATTCAAGGATGGGCCCAGGTATGACCTTCGGTAAAGTTCTCCATCGATTAACTCGTATTGCAAATATTTGACTCTTACCTTCCGGGCTGCCCAGTCTCCCTCCGGTAGTATTCCATCTTTGAGGAATCTTACAATCGGTGTCATCCATGTCTCATGGGCGTTTTCGATCGTAGCTATTTCTTCTATGCTAAAGGAGGGGGAGGTTAAGACCTCCACCTTGACTTCTGTTGCCAGGTGGTTAAACACCATGGAAGCCAGCTTGCTAAGAGCATCAGATTTCCTGTTTCTCCCGCGGGGGATGTATTCTAGTATGAAGGTCTTGAAAACCTTGGCTGCTTCTTTCACTTTGGCAACATACTGGGCCATTGTGCTGTCCTTAGCCTCGTATTCCCAGTGGTACTGTTTGACTACTAGCTGTGAGTCAGTACTGGCTTCCACATGCCTTGCTTTCATCTTTTTGGCTAGTCTCAACCCTGCCAAAAGGGCTTCGTACTCTGCTGTGTTGTTGGTATTCTCGAAGTCTAGTATGATGGCATAGGTTTGCTCAACTCCTTTAGGACTGATCAGCGTAATGCCCCCTCCACTTCCCTCTTCGCTTGAGGCCCCATCTGTGAGTAGTTTCCATATTGCCTCATCCTCCTTCTCTTTTTCTTCCTTCTCCAGAGCCTCCCACTTTAGGAGCTCTTTCCCTTCATCCTCCGGGACCTCCGCCAAGAAGTCAGCCAGTATTTGTCCCTTCATGGCAGTTCTGGCTTTGAGTTCTAAGGAGTGCTCTCCCAACTCAACTGCCCATTTGGCCAGCCGGCCTGATAGTTCTGGTCTCCTTAGTACTTTTTGGAGGGGCTGATCCGTCATTAGGGTGACCTTGTGTGCTTGGAAGTATCTTCTCAGTCTTCGAGATGCAAAGACGAGAGCCAAAGCCAACTTCTCCAGGGGCATATATCGTTCCTCTGGACCTTTGAGGGTCCTGCTAATGAAGTATATTGGTATCTGCTTTCCCTCCTGTTCCACCATCATTACCGCACTTATGGTTGTTTTCGAGGCTGAAAAATACAAAAGTAAGTCCTCCCCGGGGACTGGAGTGGCTAAGGTTCGGAGCCTACAGATGTAATCTTTCATTTCTCGGAAAGCGGTTTCAGCTTCTGGGGTCCATCTGAACTTGACCGTCTGGAGATAGTCCTTCAGCACCTTCGTGAAGGGGAGAGTTCTGTCGGCTACCTTTGATAGAAAACGGTTTAGGGAAATTAACCTTCCATTCAGTTGTTGAATATCCTTTCGGGACCGGGGGGATCGTATTTCGGCTACAGCTTGAGTTTTCTCCGGATTAGCTTTGATCCCTCCCTTGGTGACCACTACTCCCAGGAATTTCCCTTCTTCTGCCCCGAAGCAACACTTCCCAGGGTTCAGCTTCATATTCACATCTTGCATAGCTCGGATGGTTTCGGCTATATCGTCTATCATGGCCATCTCAGTTAGGCTTTTTATAACAATGTCATCGACGTACACTTCCAAGTTCTGTCCCCGCTGCTCTCTGAGGAGGGTGTTCTTAAACCTTTGGTAAGTGGCCCCATAATTTTTTAGCCCGAAGGGAAATTTGGTATAGCAAAAGGTTCCCTCTTCCGTAATGAAAGCGGTCTTCTCCTCGTCTTCCATTGACATTTGTATTTGATGGTATCCTTTGTAAGCGTCCAAGAAGCACTTCAGGGGGTACTGAGATAGGGAGTCCGCTTGGACGTCTATCTCCGGGAGGGAATAGCAGTCCTTGGGGCACGCTTTATTAGGTCTTGAAAGTCAATGCACATCCTCCACCCCCCATCTTTTTTCTTGACCATGACCGGGTTAGCAACCCAGGATGGATATTTCACTTCTCTTACTATTCCTGCTCTGGGCAACTTCCTGGTTTCTTCGCAGGCTGCCCTTCTCTTGTTAGGACCCATGCTTTGTTTCTTTTGTTTTACCGGCCTTGCCCAGGTGTATGTATTAAGTCGATGCTCGGTCAGACTTCTTGGGATTCCTGTCATGTCTCCATGCTAAAATGCAAACACGTCTATTTTGAAGAGAAGCAGCTCTTTGAGAGCACTCTTGCATTTGTCACTCAGGTGGCTTCCCACCTTAACTGTTTGCTCCAGGAACCTGTCGCAAAGGACCCATTCTTCTACTCCTTCTTTTTGAGGTTTCTCGGACCCTTCCCCCTCAGAAACAAAAGACACTACTTGGTATGGAGATTTTACCCAGGCCAAGCCTTTTGGTGTTTGGAACACTAAAGCTCCATGTGGGGTTGATGCATGTGCTTGTAAATCACCAATCTTAGGCCTTCCTAGGATTGCATTGTATTTTGAGGGTGCTCGGACCACTGTGAAAGTTAGGGTTATGGTTCGGACACGGTCCCCTACACCGACGGTAAATGGGAGTCTGATCTTTCCCAGGGGGTGTGACACACTGTTGTTGAAACCTACTAGGGGGATAGAGTCCTTCTCGAGCTCATATATTACCTCTATCCCACTTCCCCCGTCCACGTGTATCCTGGCTACCTTGTGTCCAGCTATTATGGCTGAAATGTTGAGGGGAAGCCTCTGTACCTCGTTTTCCTCTAGGTGTGGCATCAAGATGGGAGCTTTCATGCGGTCTGGGGAGCCCAGGACTCTAGCTTTTACACTCCTGGTGGTGTCAAATTTCACCCTCTCAGTAGCCAGTATTTCACTTGGAGTCTTAGTGAGAGGGGTGAAGCTATCAGAGTAAGGGAGTGACCCCCTACCCCGGGGTCTATATGGGGAATATGTGGGTCTCATCCTGTCATGCAACATTTTGTCAAAAGCCGGTTTTCGTGAGTAGGGTGTACCTTTTTCTGGAGGTTTTGGAGCTGGGTTGTTTCTTCGGGCCGGGGTCTCCATCTCCTTTGCCTTGCTAACTGTGTCCTTGCCCCTGACAAAGGCCCTGACCCTATCCATGAGGTTGTCGAAGGAGTATGGGAACTCCTCCCCTAACTTTTCGCATAGTTGTGCATGCTTTAATCCATTGATGAAGCTGCTGATCTTCATGACCTCCGGGACGTCTTTGATGTTTATACTTTCCTTGACAAATCTTTCCATATACTGATTTATCCGTTCATTATCCCGCTGCCTTATATGCATGATCTCGTTTGGGTTTTTTATTACCTTTCTTTGTTGGCCAAAGTTCCTTAGGAAATTCTCACTTAGCTCCTCGTAGCTGTTAATTCCCCCAGGAGGGAGGCTATCGAACCAAAGCCTGGCTCCCTCTGTTAGGGTTTGCACGAACATGTGACACCAAACAGGCATGGGCCATCGCCCCAGTTGCCCTGCACCCTTGAAAGCATGGAGATGATCCTCTGGGTCCCTCGTCCCGTCGTTCCTGTCAAAGTTTGGAGGTAGTTTGATCTTGGGATGTAACACCCCGTGTTTCGAAAGTCAAAGTGAAAGTCAAGATTGAAGTCAAAGGAAGAAAAGATTGCTAAATTGCGATCTGTCTCTCCTTACTCAATTCCTGTTTTGACTTCTTTGACTCATGATAAGCCTAGTTTGTTATCACGTTAGTTGTATTATGTGGAGTATCTATTAATAATCGCATAGTAATCGCTATTTATCGCTTGATTAATCGCTTTATCGCTAACGCAATCGCACTCGCAACTCGAATTTACGCATTTTGGTTATTGTTATACGTGTGTGTGCCTTATGTGTTACTTGTGCGTGTTTATTTATGTTATGTGTGGTAATCAATCGAAACGCAATCGAAACTCAATCGCAATCAAATCGTAAATGCTAAACGAATATGAAATAAGGATGCTTGTATGTTGATATAGTAGTTGGGATTAAAAGTAATTTGACTAGGAAATTTTATCGCATCGCAACGCTCACAATCGCAATCGAAACGGCAAAACTCGTCGCACCGAACACTCGAACCAAGCGACCGATCGATCAGGTGACCAGCCGATCGACCAGCCGTTCGATCGAGCTGCCGCTCGATCGGCCAGCTGTTCGACCAGGCTGCCACCCGATCGGCCAGCCCTTTCTTCTTTGGGCAACCCTATAAATACCCCTTGTCACCATCATACTTTCCACTTTTGCTCTCTGATGTCCGACCAGCGCTCTAACCTTGCTTTTTCTCCGATTTCTCGCAATTCCGGTAAGATCTCGTCCAAAATCTTGTACTTCCTTAATCTACACGCACTCCTACACCTTTCTATATTTTGAATCTTAACTTTTGACCATGAAATCATCAAGATTCAAGGTGTTCTAGGATGACGTCATCATGTGTTCTTGAGAACTTAATGTTTTGGCCTCAATCCACCAAGAACAACTTAGATCTAACCGATTTCCACATAAACAACCAAAGATCTTTCATAGATCTAAACATATTCACAATGAAAAGATGGATTTCCAACTTTCTTTCAACTCTTTTACACTCAATGCCTTCAAAACCGATAGAATCAGAGCTTGTGCTGACTTACTACTCATTCTTGTGGTTGTGTTGGTTTAAGATCTTGATTCGATCCATGAGACTACCGATTTCGGGTTAAACATGGAACACCGTCTCGAAATGTTAACTGGTCGGATTTGGGTGATTCCTGTCCGATCAGGGCTACCAAGTATTGACAAGGTTTCTGTTGCTTAACATGTTATCAAAACGTCTTGATAAAATGACAAACAATCACAACAACCAAGTGTAAGACGAACAGGTCGACCAGGACGGAGTGTCGTCCGATAAAACGACAAACAATCTATGACATGGTATGGGACGTGTTGCTTTAAATATTTGGTAAATATAGTTGTTATGGAAACTTCTGGACAATCTGTTTCGCTCAGTGCCGCGCCCCGATGTTTCCGCCATCGGTTGGGGTGTGACATGGGAGGCATAGGTGCCTCAGCGATTCTTTTGGTGAACTTTGAGATCTCGGCTAGATCTTGAGGGAGGTAAGGCTGATCCAAACTGTTATCACTCTAACTTTCCTTCTCCTTCTCTTTTCCTTTTTGCTTCTTCCCTACGATAAGGTCTTCCCTTTCTTCCGAGGACATTTTTCTGAGGGCTGTCATGAAGGTTTCCAGATGGTCGGTGGCACCGTTCTTGTTTTGTGGATCTACTCCTTCCTGGTTGGGTGGTGTGTCAAAGGATAGTCTAGCCCTGAGGCTATCGAGCCTCTCCCGTCTTTCTAGATCCTCGAGATGTTTTTTCAGCTTCTCCCTATGCATGGCGACGAAATCTGGAGTGATGGCTTCTTCCCTTCCCAGGGTTTCTACCTGGTTTTCATTTTCTTCCTTGTGAGTGATGTCCTCCACTATGACCTTATCGCGGTCGTTTTGCACCGTTTGGATGGTTCGTGAACTTGGTGGTGTTGCCATGTTGTCTCTTCTCGAATGGGTTATCACAACGTCTATGTTTTGGAGTGAGAAAATCAGCTAGACTGAAATGTCCCACGGATGGCGCCAATGTGGAATACCCAAATCCCTGATGACGTTCAAAGGGTCTTCGCTGACGTCGGGATATCCCAGCCTTTGTTTGCTACAAAAAAGGAAACCTTTAGCCTCGTCACGGAGGGCCCGAGGGGGGGGGATCCGTGACCAAGCTCCGGCTTGAGAATAAGTAAACTTGCTGGAAAGTGAGAGAGTAACTTATTCCGATGAGTGTGATTACCGGAACAATCTCTATGGTGTGAATCTCATATAAATGTGTGTGTGTATTTAATGTAACGGAATTACGGTCGAAATAAATGAGAGCATTAAGTGAGATACCTTGGACTTGCCTTTAAGATCATCTTTTACCTTCCTTATATAGCCGGAAGCCCTTATCTCTTCAATGTGATCATACCGAGATGATCCAACGGATTCTATGGCCTTTGGGGGACTCAGACACGTGTCTGAGCCCCAACGGCAGGATTATATCCTCATTTAATGATGCCGGCTTGGTGGTACAGTGCTAGCCGGAGATCCCATTCTTGTCATGCATTTAATGCTTCCTCCTCTTTGTGAAATATTTCTTTTCCCGCCCGTTTTATGAGAAAGTCCCTTAATGGGCAAGTATCAGCATTTTGGCTTTCATTTGTTGGGCCCACGTGATAATAGCCCAAGAAGGGTAAATGGGGCAACCCATTGGCCCGTCGTCAATACCAGTAATCACAATGCACAACGAAAGATGTGAATTTAAAGTAAATTATACAAGTATAAACATAAAAGTCCAAAGTTTGAAAATAATATACAAGTTGTTCGTACTAAAAGATCCACAGTCGGGTCGAATAAAATAAAATAGACTTGAGACTAATAGGGTCTTTCAGGGAGTTGCAAATCCCAAATTGCCTAGACCAAGTAACTCAGCCTATTCTGTATTTGCTATATAACATGCGCTTAATCTGTTGAAAATACGTCAGTTTTCACTGGTGAATACAATTAACCGACTCTTTTGAAAATCTTTTCAAAAGTATTTGATACCATTCGGTATATCATTTTTAAAATAACTTGGGATAAAATAATGTGTCTTGTTACCAGTTTTACATGATTGTCAATACATATGGGGACCGGAAACTAAACGCCGGTACATGATTAATCGACATACCACATTTTCAATATCATATAATATGACATTAGCGTCTGTCAGGTGTATGCCTATACCCCGCGCTTTGGGCGTGGCCATTTGCAATTAAATGAGTCATGGATATCCGGGACACGGCCGTATTAACCCTCAATGTTTAAGTTATCAAGGAAAACAGATTAAAACGGGTTATTTATATTTTAGACATCATTCGCCCATGATTTAATACCCGACCAAGCGGCTAGTGCCATATCCCTAGCCCTTATAAAGGAAAATATGCTAAGAGTATTTACCTATTGTTATGGGTGAAATTCTGAGACCATATCCTGGATAATATCTTGAATTATAGCTTGGCTATATGATAGATGTTCATTCTCAGGATATTGGTAACATCCTGGATGGTATCCTGAGGATCACTAACGGATTATGTGCAGGGATACGAGTTCAAGGTTGCAACGTTCAAGAAGACCTTTTCCCCTGAAGACTCTGTCCAAGTGGTTTGAAGAAAGACGCTGAGGCCGCTTTACTTGGTCTCCAACGTTAACTAAAGAATATTCGATGGCATCCCCCATTTATAGGAGATTTTGTTTTCATTTCTTAGCTATAAATAGATGGATAGATCAGATCGAACAGGACAGAACACTCACTGCTCTCAATCACTTCTACTCTCTTGCAACTCTCACTTTCTGAAAAAGCATTGTAACACTTAGTAGCGATCTGATCAATATCCTGCACTGTATCCTGACATTTGAAGCAATAAGAAGAACAAGGCAGCTGCGATTGTCAGCTCCCGAGGTTTTATGCCGGCGATCTAGATTGATCAAGGGCTTTCCTCGTACATCTCGTGTCACCCTTTACTTTTTGCTCATCGTTTGATTGTAGATATAGCCCAATATCCTGAGCTATATCCTGAATACTATTTTTGCAAACAACCAACTCAGCATATTTTCGATACACATTCTTAGCACACTACCTCACTTAACTAATTTGATCACTAAATTTCTTAGGTAATTTTTGACCAAAACAATTTGGCGCCCACCGTGGGGCGAGTGGTGCTATTTTTACTAGAAGCTTTTGCAAAATCATTACTTGGTTTTTTATTTTCAAAATTTTTTGCCACATTATTTTCAATGGCCTCAAGATCAAACATGAGCTCCTCCACCGTGTCTGCTACAACCTCTGCTACAATTGGTTTGGTGCTTCCACCACCTCCTCCAAGGACGCAAGCCTCCTCACAGCCTCAGGATATTATACCTACTCGGAGTGTTCAAGGATCTGCTCCTGTTTTAGCCTCTAATGATGAAATTCTAAATTTATTTGGTAGTATACAGGAACAGATGAAGCAACAGCAGGAGACCAACCAAATGCTGATGAGAGAGATACAACTCTTGAAATCCAGCTCAAGCAAGCCCGCTGAGGATACTGTGACTCTCTTGCAACCCAGGGCTTTGAACTTCAGTTCTGCAGTATATACTGAGGATAATAGAGGAAATATTGTGCCTAGCCATTCCCAAAGTCATATTCCTGAGATACCCTCTTCGGTTAGGGTGTCAACTGTGAGAAGCTCAGGATATGCTTCAGGATATGGCCAGAATCCTCAGACTGGTAACATATCTAATAATAATGATACTCTTGCTACCAATGGTATTGGGTCTTTGCAGGATGCAGGTATGACATCAGCACTTTCCAGGGAGCTTCAAAAGTTGAAGGACATGATATCTAGTGTACCTGGAGTAGTCCAGCTGATCCCAGAAGTATCCCAGGATAGCCACAAGATATCTCGGTTTGCATATCCTATCTATGATGCTGAAATCCCAAAAGATTTCAAACCCCCAACATGAAGCTCTATGACGGAACTACGGATCCTGAGGAGCATATTGCCCAGTATAGGGAAAGGATGGAGATCAACCGTATCCCTCCAGATCTCAAGGAAGCATGCCTATGCAAGGGTTTTGGTTCTACCTTAACAGGATCAGCCTTAAAATGGATCTTAAACATTCCTCCTCATTCAATTACATCATTTGCTCACTTAGTCAATTTATTTAATAGTCAATTTTCTTGCAGCCGAAGTTTTGAAAAACTAACAAGTGATCTCTACAGGATAACTCAAGGACCTCAGGAATCCTTAAGAGATTATGTGAACAAGTTTAGCCGGGAATCCTTAGATATTCCACATCTTGATGTTGCAACAGCTGTGCAGGCTTTCAAGATGGGGTTGCAAAAAGATTCTCAATTTTACCAGGATCTTGTAATGAACCCATGCAGGAACCTGGATGAAGCTCGGAACAGGGCTTTAAGATATATTCGACTGGAGGATGACAAAAAGATGTAAGAGAGGATGAATTCATCCACAACCTGTGAGTCAACCAATAGGAAATCAGAATCCTCGTACAAACAATATCGCCCGAAGCTATATGGCAGAAATGACAGCAAGAAAGTGAATGCTGTTGAAGACGAGGATCTTGAGGAGTATCCTGAATTATCTGAGTATTGTTTTTCTGTTAACATACCTGAACTAATGTATGCTATGCATGGTTTAGGAGACAAAGCAAGGTGGCCCCAGAAGAATCAACAAAAAGCTGATTGGAAGGATAAGTCCAAATGGTGTGCCTTCCATGAGGATTTCGGACATGTTACTGAGGATTGCATTGCTCTGAGGAAAGAAATAAGCTATCTCCTGAGCAAGGGATATCTGAAGGATCTCCTAGGAAGAAAGAAGAATAAGGGTCATGATACTGAGAAGTATCCTGAATGAGCAGCATCACCTCATGCGGATGCCAAGATAATTAACTTCATTTCAGGAGGATCCGACATTTGTGGGACTTTATATTCTGCGGCCAAGAGACATGCAAAGGAGGCTAAGGCCGAGAGAGGAGATAAGCCAACCAGGATGACAACCCTCACAACTGATAAAGTGATCACCTTCGACAGTGATGACATGGATACTGTCCAGGATCCTCACCGTGATGCTCTGGTAATAACGTTATATGTGGCTAACCATTTTGTAGGCAGGATACTGGTGGATAATGGCAGCTCCGTCAACATAATCCAACTAGAGACGTTGAAGAGAATGAATGTATCCCCAATGGATATCACTTTGAAGTCCACTGTACTTGTTGGGTTCAGTGGAGAGGCTAGAAATACAGTGGGAGAGATAAAGTTACCAGTATATGTTGAAGGGGTCAACTCAATGCAACGCTTTTGTGTGATGGACTCCTTATCCTGCTATAATATTATATTGGGCAGGCCATGGATCCATGATATGAAAGCTGTGCCAACAACCTATCATCAATGCATCAAGATCCCTACTCCTTGGGGGGTTGTCAAGGTGGATAGTGATCAGCAGGAAGCAAAGGAGTGTTACTCATCCTCGATGAAATCCTCAATAAAGCCTAGTGCAGCATAGCAATTAAAGATACGAGCCCAGGATATCGTGGAGGCTTCAGAGCATGATGTAAAGAAAATTATCCGGGATCAGGATAATCCAGATATCTCGGTGCTCGTAGGAACCAATATCCCTCAGGATATTGAGGATTAGTTGACTAACTTTTTGAAATGCAGGATGTCAACATTCGTGTGGAAGCACGAGGATACGACAGGTATTTCCAAGGATATTACAACTCATAAGCTCGGTATTGACAGGTCATTCAAGCCTGTCCAACAAAAGAGGAGGAAGTTTGCTCTGGAACGAAATATGATTATTCAAGAAGAAGTAGAGAGGTTATTGAAATCCAAAATGATCAGGGAGGTCAAATTTTCAAGATGGCTAGCAAATGTAGTTGTGGTACATAAGAAAAATGGGAAATGGAGAGTTTGTGTAGATTACACAGACTTGAACAAAGCTTGTCCCAAAGACCCATTTCCTCTTCCTCATATTGACTCAATGGTGGATGCTACTACCGACCATGAGATGTTAACCTTCATGGATGCATCCTCAGGATTTCAGCAGATACAAATGGAACCTTCGGACCAGGAGGATACTGCTTTCATGACACCAACAGGTATTTATTGTTATACTGCTATGCCCTTTGGTTTGAAAAATGCAGGTGCAACATACCAAAGAATGGTAAACATGATGATGTTTAAAGATAAGCTAGGGGACACCATGGAGGTGTACATCGATGACATGGTAGTGAAATCTAAGAAGGCTGAGGATTACCTCCAGGATATTAAGGGAGCATTTGATATCCTGGATCAATATAACATGAAGCTAATTCCTGCCATGTGCCATTTTGGAGTAGGGGCAGGAAAGTTTTTAGGTTATATGGTGACTAAAAGAGGGATAGAAGCGAGCCCAGAACAGATCAAAGCCATCTTGGATATCAAATCACCTTCCAATATGAAGGATGTTCAAAGACTGACGGGGCGAGTAGCAGCATTAAACAGATTTATTTCAATATCCTAAGAAAAATGCAAGGAATTTTATGATATCCTGAAGAAGAATAAGAAGTTCGAATGGGGAGAGAAGCATGAAGTAGCCTTGCAGGATTTGAAGTAGTATCTTTCAACTGCACCTCTATTGATGAAGCCTGAGGATGGTGAAGGTCAGCAGTATCAGGGAATGCTGTAAGTGTTGTTCTTATAAAGGATTATGAAGGTCAGCAGTATCCTATCTATTATGTTAGCAAAAGTTTATTAGATACTGAAACTAGATATTCTCATTTAGAAAAATTAATATTAGCTCTAGTTATGGCATCAATAAAGCTTAGACATTACTTTGAAACACATAGGATTCAATTTAAAACCAATTATCCTGTTAAAAATGTGCTTAGAAAACCTGAGATGTCAGGTAGAATGGCTAAATGGTCAGTAAAATTAAGTGCCTATGATCTAGTATATGAACCTAGAAATGCCATAAAGTCTCAGGCTCTAGCTGACTTTGTGGCTGATTTCAATAGTGATATTCAAAATGAAGTAGACCTAGAAGTTCAACAACTAGGAGAAACCTCAGAATCCTGGATATTATATACTGATGGTGCATCTAATGTTAGAGGTGTAGGACTGGGTATACTACTAAAATCGCCACAGGGGGACATATTACCCCAGGCTATTAGATGTGAATTTCATGCCACTAATAATGAAGCAGAATATGAAGCCTTGATCGCAGGACTAGAGTTGGCTAGAAACATGAATATTAAGAGTTTGCAAGCATATGTTGATTCTTTGTTAATTACTAATCATTTTAATGGATCCTATGCAGTCAAAGGTGAGAAGTTAATCGAGTATCTCAAAATTCTAAAAAAATAGCAGGATATTTCGATATTTTTAAACTTGAATAGGTACCGAGAGAGGATAATGCTGAAGCAGATGCCTTGGCGAACCTAGGATCATCAGTCAGGATACCTGAAGGAACCCAGATACCAATACTTCGCATCCTATATCCTGCGGTGGATCTTTTCAAGTCATAGGATAAGGAGGTAGCTAGTATTCAGGATCCTGGTCATGATCCTGATGAGGATCCTAAATTCTGGACGACCCTAATCATAAGATACCTAAAGGATGGACACATCCCTAAAAATGAGAATCCTAAGGCCTTTAGAATGAAGGTATCATGATTCACTATTATAAATGATGTTTTGTACAAGAAATCTCTTGCAGGACCATACCTGAGGTGCTTGGAGGATCCTGAAACTAAAGAAGTGCTTCAGGATATACATGAAGGGGATTGTGGTAACCATACTGGGGGCAGATCATTATTTTCGAAGGTATTAAGAACATGATATTATTGGCCGACGATGAAGAAAGATGCTGCAGAATATGCTCGAAGATGTGATGCATGTCAAAGGCACAACAACATATTACATCAACCTGCTGAACCACTTTATCCTATTGCTTCCCCTTGGCCATTCATGAAGTGGGGGATGGACATAGTAGGAAAATTGCCAAAAGCTCCAGGAGGAAAAGTCTTTATGCTGGCAATGACTGACTATTTTTCTAAATGGGTTGAAGCTGAAGAATTTGTTCAAGTTAGAGACAAAGAAGTAGTATCATTCATAAAAAGGAATATCCTGTCCAGGTTTGGGGTGCCAGCCGAGATAATTTGTGACAATGGTTCTCAGTTTATAAGTAAGAGGACTACTGACTTTTTCAAGAGTTGGGGAATCAAAATGATCACATCTACTCCAGTACATCCTCAAGCAAATGGACAAGCAGAATCCTCAAACAAGATAATTGTCAACAACTTGAAGAAGAGACTAGGAGCTAAGAAAGGAAGATGGGCATAAGAATTACCCTTTGTTTTGTGGGCTGATAGAACAACAATAAAGACTGCAATTGGCCAGACGCCATTCTCCTTAGTATTTGGAGCAGAAGCAGTGATCCCAACAAAAATGGTGATACCGACAGCAAGATCTAACCTCCGGGATTGACGGGTGGACCATAGGACAACCCTTTATGATGTTAAAAAACAAGTTTATCCCTCATTTAATTGTGTAATTATCTTGAATTAGATAACTACGGTTGCTTATGTTTCAGGTGCGGTTCGGGAGCTTAAAGTGGATAAAATGCAACTTTGGAAGGTTTAGAGATGAACGGGTCGTGCGCGGAACGAAAGAAGAAACAAGGCACAAAATTCAGGGCTCCACCGTAAATTACGGTGGCCACCGTAATTTACGGTGGCCCTGAAACATCAACATGTTCCACCGTAAC
Organism: Helianthus tuberosus; assembly: GCA_030545235.1. NCBI lineage: Eukaryota > Viridiplantae > Streptophyta > Magnoliopsida > Asterales > Asteraceae > Helianthus > Helianthus tuberosus. Next base: position 20,867 of record JARYGA010028865.1, on the reverse strand, counting down.
TCAGTCTGTTTGCACCGTAACAATTTGAAGGTCACCGTAACTTACGCTGGTACCGTAAGTTACGGTGGAAGCTGCGAGGAAACCGTAACTGCCTCATTTATTCAGTTTTTATGATGGCTTTTCGGATATTCTCATCATTGGACGGTTTGGGAAGAGACTAGGGGCGAATTTGGTTGTTCTTGCTTGGTTCTAAACAATTTCTAACATTCGGTTTGTGATTTTGATTCGTATGAACATTGAACTTGTTGCTATGATGATTCACCAAGCTATGTGTGGCTAAAACTTTTGGTGATCATCTTAGGTGAAGGTTTCTCTTGAACTTTTGTGTGTTTATTTCTGAATTTCTAGAATGATAACTTGTGTTTGCTTGATTATCATGGTGTATGCATAATTGTTTGTAGCTTGTTAATTGATAGTGCAATTTCTAGGCTCAATCGTACGTTCTTGGTGCCGTTGGCAATCGAGATATCACGGGAAGGGTTAGGGTTGGTTATTGGTTAATTGATCATCGGGAAACAACCTCGCATTTATAAAATCCGAGTACTTTGTTCCCTTTTATCACTTCGATTATTTATGCATGAGTTATGTCTATGTAACTCTTTCTAGTTGGAATTTCACACAATTGTTAAAAGAAACTGAATCCTAAGATGGCCACTGTTTTCTCCTAATCTGCTTTAGAACCAACATTTGATTTGAAGTTATTTAGTTAATCTTAGTTTAAAACCAAACAATCCAAATTATTGATCTTTACTTTTTGCAAATTGGGTTAATTGTAGTATAATCGCAAAGCTATATAATCGACATATTTTCCACATACTCCCTGAGTTCGATATCAATTTACCACTATCTATAGTTGTTATTGGGAGTAAATTTGCGTGACCACGACATCGCGTCAAATTTTGGCGCCGTTGCCGGGGAATGGTGGAATAAATATGAGGAAGATAAAGTTATGTATGCGTCGCATCTTTTCAAAGAAGGGGCGCTAGAATGGTGGAATACTGTACTTCAAGCCAAAGGAAGAAACATGGCCTATGCCATGAGTTGGGAAGAATTTAGGCAGCTAATGGAAAGAAAATTCTGTCCCGAATATGAAAAGGAACAAATGGCGAATAAATTCCTAAACCATCGAATGATGGGTGTAGATTGTCGAGGGTATATGACGGGTGGTCCATAGGACAACCCTTTATGATGTTAAAAGACAAGTTTATCCCTCATTTAATTATGTAATTATCTTGAATTAGATAACTACGGTTACTTATGTTTCAGGTGCGGTTCGGGAGCTTAAAGTGGATAAAATGCAGCTTTGGAAGGTTTAGAGATGAACGGGTCGTGCGCGGAACGAAAGAAGAAACAAGGCACAAAATTCAGGGCTCCACCGTAAATTACGGTGGCCACCGTAATTTACGGTGGCCCTGAAACATCAACATGTTCCACCGTAACTCAGTCTGTTTGCACCGTAACAATTTGAAGGTCACCATAACTTACAGTGGTACCGTAAGTTACGGTGGAAGCTGCGAGGAAACCGTAACTGCCTCATTTATTCAGTTTTTATGATGTCTTTTCGGATATTCTCATCATTGGACGGTTTGGGAAGAGAGTAGGGGCGAATTTGGCTGTTCTTGCTTGGTTCTAAACAATTTCTAACATTCGGTTTGTGATTTTGATTCGTATGAACATTGTACTTGTTGCTATGATGATTCACCAAGCTATGTGTGGCTAAAACTTTTGGTGATCATCTTAGGTGAAGGTTTCTCTTGAACTTTTGTGTATTTATTTCTGAATTTCTAGAATGATAACTTGTGTTTGCTTGATTATCATGGTGTATGCATAATTGTTTGTAGCTTGTTAATTGATAGTGCAATTTCTAGTCTCAATCGTACGTTCTTGGTGCCGTTGGCAATCGAGATATCACGGGAAGGGTTAGGGTTGGTTATTGATTAATTGATCATCGGGAAACAACCTCGCGTTTATAAAATCCGAGTACTTTGTTCCCTTTTATCACTTCGATTATTTATGCACGAGTTATGTCTATGTAACTCTTTCTATTTGGAATTTCACACAACTGTTAAAAGAAACTGAATCCTAAGATGGTCACTGTTTTCTCCTAATCTGCTTTACAACCAACATTTGATTTGAAGTTATTTAGTTAATCTTAGTTTAAAACCAAACAATCCAAATTATTGATCTTTACTTTTTGCAAATTGGGTTAATTGTGGTATAATCGTAAAGCTATATAATCGACATATTTTCCACATACTCCCTGAGTTCGATACCCATTTACCACTATCTATAGTTGTTATTGGGATTAAATTTGCGTGACCACGACATCACGTCAAATTTTGGCGCCGTTGCCGGGGAGTAGTGCGCAACGTGTGTCAGTTTGTTAGTTTTGCTTGTTATTTTCGGGTTTACACTGGTGTGTTTAGTGTGCAGGTTCTACAGGTGCATGCATACTAGAGGCTCTCACAAAGCGTCACCATTGTCATTTGATCCGGAGATCGAAAGAACGCTAAGGCAAAACAGAGTTTTACTAATGGAAAACAGAATCATTGGTTCACGCACTTCACCCATTACACCAAGAAACATCATGGAAGAAACACAAGTACCACCCACAACGGGTCAAACGACCTCATCATTTATACCTACTTCCACACAACCATCACCAAACACAACCATACCAAATTCCACTACAATTCCTACTCCACCTCATGACACTACACCATCTAACACCACACAACCGATTACTACTCAAGTTGAACCCAATCTTTCCTTTAACCCTTCCACTACGATTCCACCACTCACTCATTTCTTCTCAGTTTCAGGTCAATGATCTTCCCATTATTCAATACCACCAAATACAACCATTGTCCATGCTACTTCAACATTCAGACCATCGAACCAATCGGGTTTTCAATATTCGACCCTTCCATTTGGGCAAACTTCGGGTATAGGGGGAGATGGATATGAGGAAGGATACTAAGATTTTGAGGGTTATGATGAAGACGGGTATGCTTACGCTTATGGGGGTGATGGTGATCAAGGAGAGTTTGCTTATGTGCATGGCCAATCTCAAGGAATGGCAAGTGTTGGTGGAATGCCACAACAACAACAACTCATACCACAACATATTTGGCCAAGGCCACAAGGGCCACCAATGCAACACCCTATACCATTGCAACAAGTTCGGCCACAAAATGTACAACCACAATTTCAAAGGCCAATTCAACACCCACCGATGCCACAACAACAATTTCAACAACCGTTCGCACCACAAGGGCATATACCAAGACCAATGGGTCCTATTCGTCCAAGGGGTCGATTGGGTGTTCCAAGAAGGCATCTTAGGGAACATGCACGAGGAATTGAAGCGCATTTTAGGCCGATAATTACTCAAAACCCTTCACCGGTGGTTATCCCTCACAACAACCAAGGGAGAACCTTTGAAGTGAGAACAAATTCTTTGAAAAGTTTACCGAAATATAAAGGGCTAGCAACGGAAGAACCGTATTTCCACTTAGAGGCCTATGACTCAATTTGCAATACTCTTGGGAGTCAAGGTTTTTCGGCTGATGATGTCAAGTTAGTCCTATTTCAATTTTCTTTGGAGGACAAGGCAAAGAAGTGGTTCTACACTTTTCCTTCAGCATCTATTTATACTTGGGCGAAGATGCAACAAATTTTCCTAGACGAATTTTATACCGCTCAAAAGACCAACGATGCTAGGAAGGGGTTGAGGAGTTTTCAACAACAACATGGTGAAATGTTCCATGAGGCATTTGAACGTTTCAATATGATGATTAAAAATTGCCCTCACCATGGGATTGAACTTTGGGAGTTGATGAATGCCTTCCATGAGGGGTTGAGTGCCGAGGATGCTCGCGATTTAATGTCTATTACCGGTGGGACTTTCGGTACAAACTACGAGAATGATGATTGGGAGTTTTTGGGGAACATGGCAATTACATCAAAAAGAAAAGCTCAAGCATCGAGGAGAGCACGACCGGCCATTGCCCGACCTCAAGTGCATGCAATAGACGATGGTAATATTCAAACCACTAACTAAATTTATGATGTTTGTGCATTGTGTAATGAAATAGGTCATGCGGCTGAAAATTGCCAAGGGATGGTGGAAGGGCAATATGAAGAAGTTCATGCGGTTCAAGGTCAAGGAGGGGGTGGTAGAAATTTCAACAACATGAATTCTAATACCTGCCATCCCGGGTTGAGGAACCACCCAAATTTTCGGTATGGGAACCCCTCAAATCAAGCTAACCCGAACTTTCAAGGTAGCCAAGGTAACTTTGGTTCGCGCCAAGCTTACAACAACCAAAGTGGATATCGAGGCGGGAACAACCAAGGCTATCAAAAGCAATATCAAACGGGTCAAGAACAAGGGGGGGTCTTCGGGTGGAAATGAGATGATGGAAATGCTAAAAAGCATGCAAACAGAGATGCAAAAACAAAACCAACTTGATGAAGTTCGAATGCAAAAGGATGAGGTTCGTGACAAGAGCATCCAATCACTAACAACCCAAATGGGTCAATTGGCAACCGATGTGGCGGAATTGAAGAAAAGCAAGGGACAACTTCCTAGCAACACTGAGGTAAATCCTTCGCATGGTACGTCACGAGGTAATGTTAATGTTCATCATGTTAGTGTTTTAAGAAGTGGAAAAGAGTTTAAAACCAATTTGTCACCCGAATTGGTTGAGGGGGTAGTTGAGGACATCACGGGTAATGATAGTGATGATGAAGTTTCACCGGTTAAACCAAAAGAATCAAATGTTAACAAACCAGGTTTGGGTGAAAATGAAAAAAGTGAAAAAGTTGAGGGTGAACCGAGTCAAGTCCCGTTTCCATCGGCTTTACTTGACCCGGGAAAGAAAAATTTTATTGCATCAAGAGGTCCCCAAAAAGAAGAGTTGTGGGACATGTTTAAACAAGTTAAAATTAACCTTCCACTCCTTGATGCAATAAAACAAGTACCCGCTTATGCAAAATTTCTAAAAGAATTGTGTACGCAAAAGAGGCAACAAAAGAAGAAAATGCCTAAGCGGGTGGACTTAACCGGGCAAGTGAGTGCGGTTTTGAACGGGGAGCTCCCTCCTAAGCTCCAAGATCTGGGTACGCCATTGATTAACATACAAGTTGGTAATTTTCAAATGGCTAAGGCGTTGCTAGATCTTGGAGCCGGGGTTAGCATTTTACCGGGGGGGCTTATATGACCAATATGACTTTGGTCAGTTAGCAAGGGTGGAGACAACGGTTGTTTTGGCCGATTTGTCTCATAAGCTACCCCGGGGTATGGTTCAAAATGTAATTGTTAAAATTGATGAGTTTTATTACCCAGTTGATTTTCTAGTCTTGGACTACTCGTCGGCGGACCCAAAACAACAACAAAACGTAATTTTGGGTCGGCCATTTTTGAGCACCGCACATGCCGTGATCGATTGTAGATTTGGTACAGTCGACATGACTTTTGGGAATCAAAAAATGCGTTTGAATGTTTTTACTAACAATTCTAATGCTAATGGTGTGGATGAGTGTTTCATGGCAGATATAGTTGATGGATGCAACCCGCATGAGTATAAGGAGGATGGTATGGATATTTGTTTGTGTGATTTTTCTGAACAGGTACATGCTTATGCATTACGGGTTGAAGAGGAAAAAGAAGATGCCATGGCCTTGAAAGAAGGTCGACCGCCATGGACTCACCAATTCGAAGGCTTACCGGCGGAAATTAACTCGGGTACTAAACCATCGCTAGAGGAACCACCAAAGTTGGAGCTCAAGGAGTTGCCGAGCCATTTGAAGTATGCTTACTTAGGGGATAATGACACTCTACCGGTCATTATTGCCTCTAATTTAGAGTTGGCGCAAGAGGAAACATTGTTGGAAGTGTTAAAAGAGAACAAGGGAGCTATTGGATGGACGATTGTCGATCTCAAAGGAATTAGCCCATCAATTGTCATGCACAAGATTATTACCACCGAAGATGCCAAACCAACACGAGAAGCTCAGAGGCGATTGAATCCGAACCTAATGGAGGTAGTTAAAAAGGAGGTAATCAAATGGTTGGACGCGGGAATCATCTATCTGATTTTGGATAGTGCTTGGGTGAGTCCCACTCAAGTCGTGCCTAAGAAGGCCGGCATTCAAGTAGTCAAGGACGAAAGTGGTGAACAAATTGCCACCCGACCGGTCACCGGGTGACGTGTATGTATTGACTACCGAAAATTGAATGCCGCCACTTCTAAGGACCATTTCCCGCTACCTTTTATTGACCAAATCATTGAAAAATTATCGGGTCAAAAATATTACTGCTTTTTGGACGGGTATTCGGGTTACAATCAAATAGCAATACACCCGGATGACCAACACAAGACCACCTTCACTTGTCCATATGGTACCTTTGCCTTTCGGCGAATGCCATTTGGCTTGTGTAATGCACCGGCAACTTTCCAACGATGTATGATGAGTATCTTCTCGGACATGGTTGGAGAGTCGCTCGAAGTATTTATGGATGACTTCTCCATTTTTGGCACTAGTTTTGATGCTTGTCTCAACGAATTACAAAAAGTTTTAAAAAGGTGCGTTGAGAAACATTTAGTGTTAAGTTGGGAGAAAAGTCATTTCATGGTGCAAAAGGGCATTGTGCTGGGTCATGTAATTTCTGAAAGGGGAATGGAGGTGGATAAGGCGAAAATACGGGTAATAGCATCTTTGCCACCTCCGAAAAATGTTAAGGGTGTAAGGTCATTTTTGGGACATGCGGGTTTCTATAGACGTTTCATAAAAGGCTTTAGTTTTATCACCAAACCTTTATGCAACTTGTTATTAAAAGATGTCCCATTTGATTTTACTAACGAGTGTATGCAAGTTTTCACTGTTTTGAAGGAACACTTGGTCAAAGCTCCTATTTTGCAACCACCGGATTGGTCAAAGCCGTTCGAGATAATGTGTGATGCAAGCGACACCACTATTGGTGCAGTTTTGGGTCAATGGGTTGATAAAAAACCAGTGGTGATTTACTATGCAAGCAAAACTTTATCTGAAGCGCAACTCAATTACACCACAACCGAAAAGGAGTTATTAACGGTGGTGTATGCTTTGGATAAGTTTCGTGCTTATATTTGGGGGAGCAAAGTGGTGGTTTACTCGGATCATAGTGCGGTCCGATATTTGATGGAGAAGAAGGATGCGAAGCCCCGCTTAATTAGGTGGGTGTTGTTATTACAAGAGTTCGATTTAGAGATCCGAGACAAAAAGGGAAGTGAGAACGTAGTGGCAGATCACTTGTCTCGGATTCCGGTGGAAGGGATCGACGATGATAGTGAAATAAATGAAACGTTTCTCGACGAGCAACTCTTAGCCGTTTCCACCTTTGTTGCACCGTGGTATGCCCATTACGTAAATTACTTAGCCACGGGTGCCATTCCAAGTCATTGGACCAAGAAGCGAAGACAACAATTTATGGTCCAAGTGAAGCAATACATTTGGGATGAACCGGATCTTTTCAAGATTGGGCCGGATCAAGTTATTCGGAGGTGTGTGCCCGAGACGGAAGTGTTGGAAATTCTGACCCATGCTCATTCATCCGCATGTGGAGGTCACTTTAGTGGGCACAAAACAGGCTACCGGGTTCTCTCATGTGGGTTTTATTGGCCCACAATTTTCAAGGATGCATGTGAGTTTGCTAGAAATTGCATAAATTTTCAAAAGATGGGAAGCATATCGAAGAGGGATGAGATGCCATTACAACCAATCTTGGTTGTGGAAATATTCGATGTTTGGGGTATAGACTTTATGGGTCCCTTTCCAAATTCGAATGGCTTTCTATATATTTTGGTAGCGGTGGATTACGTCTCGAAGTGGATTGAAGCTATTGCAACACGGACAAATGACCATTCGGTTGTTTGTAAATTTGTTCAATCCAACATCTTTTCTCGCTTTGGTATACCGAGGGTGATGCGTGCGAAGTGTTACTTATTTTAGGTGTATATTTTAAGCCCTTTTTAACACTTATTTTAGCCAAGTTTTAAATTTATAAAACACGATATTTCACTAACACTAAACACACATATGGGCAAGTGCACCCATCGTTGAGTGTAGTATAGCGTTGGTAAGATACTGAGGTCGTCCAAGGACACAAGAGCTTTTAGTACCGGTTTATCCTCAACGTCTAACCAAAATAAAAGTTTAGAAAAATGTTTTAAACTAAGAAAATTAAAAACTAACTAAAATGCTGAAAATAAAATAAAAGAAAAAACAGATAGACAAGATGAATCACTTGGTTCCGACTCGTATCTAGTATAACCTTTGATTATTTCCGCACTTTTGCACATAATTAAGAGATTATCTTAGTTATTGTAGTAGGCCCCTCTTTTGAAGGTGACGTTACCCTCACCCCAGTAGTTTGAGTCAGCAGGGATACAATCCTAAAAGGGTGGATTATTGGAAGATAATGAATTAAGTTATTAATGCAGTATTGTGGTAGGCCCCGCTTTTGGCGGTGACGTTACCCTCGGCTAAGTAGTCTGAGTCAGCAGGGATACAGTCCTAAATAGTCGGGTTATAGTATTAATAGTAGTTAACTTATGAGGGGATCAAAGAGTTTGGACCCCCGCCATCCAATACCGTGAAGTATTGAAGGAGGTCCTACTAAATTTGACCCAGGTCCATTGCAGGACCTCTAAACGCTGAACAATGGCAAGACCTTTACCAAACTGTTCCCTTAACCCCCGACCAGGTAGCCAACATATCTCCATATAGACCGTGGAGATATGAATGGTGAAAATCCTTTATTTTATATAGACAGTAAAATAATGCCAAGACACCACGGACAAACGATAAGGAAAGATCACCTTCAACATAAGTAACTAGTTATTAAAGTCATTAATACAAAACCAAATAAAAAGTGCAAAAGATTAGAAATAAAAAGTATTATACTAGACACTTTGTCTTCACCAAGTGATGTAAGAGACTTAGGCAAACATGGCCTTGATTGTCAAGAACTCTTACGATCAATCTTGGATCCCGAGACGACTCACACACTCTACGATGGACAATGGATGATGGTGTTGTGATGGTGGTGGGTGGTGGATGAAGTGTGAGAGAGGTGGTGTGCCAAGGGATGAGATGAAATGAATCCAAGCCCTCCTATTTATAGGCTGAACAGAGAGCTGGACACGGCCCCGTGTCTGTCTGACAATCTCTCTCCTCATTAATTGTAATTCGCAATTACAATAAATGCGCCTGCTGTACTTTCGACACGCCCCCGTGTCCGCTGAGCACGGCCCGTGGTGGGCAATAGAAGCTTCTATAGGTTTGTCTTTTCTGCTGCTTCTTGGGCGCGGCCCCGTGCTGGCTGAGCACGGGGCGTGTTCAGTCTTCTGATTTCTCTATTTTGCTTTGGAAGGTGCCGTTGAGGGGTCGGGCAGTCCACTAATATTCCTTTTCTTGTATTTATGTTGGATTTAGCTGTCTTTTTGCTTCTTTTGCGTTTTTGAGCTCATTTAATCCTGAAAATACAAAAGGAAGACAAAAACACTCTTTTTCCAATATTAGTACTTAAAAAGGGTTAGTTTTATGCCTCATTTGATGTAATTTATATGTTGCATTTTACATACATCAAATACCCCCACACTTGAACTTTTGCTTGTCCTCAAGCAAAACTCTTTAATATGTGGCTTACACTCCCAAATAGAATAGGTAGAAGAGAAGGTTTTGGGCTTGTCGTAGAGTGTCGGGATATCTAAGATCTTTTTGGGTTGTATTTTTATTTATTTACAATTCTATTCGTAATGATTTATTTAGAACTTTTCATAGGAGAAATTACTTATTTGGGCATAACATGCCTTTTTAAAATTCCATTTATATACAAGTTCACATACCTCACGGGAGAAGTCACTCACACTCGGCCGAAGGTGTATTTTTAGTGAATCACTCGAGAGCGGCATGGAACTTATTCCTACCATAGGCTTGCCAAGCAATCAATCCTCCTCCTTTTTAACTTTTATACCTTTGTAAATATCAAGAGGACTTTGTGGGTTAAGGGTTAGGCTTGGGTTAAAGGTAGGTGGTTGGGATAGTGGTTAGTAGAAAAGGGCGAAAAGCGTAACAAGTGTCGGTTTTCGTAAGACTTTCTATTTTTATTTTGATGAAGCATTTATTCAAACAAAGTTATTTTTGATGAACTTGTTTGTTTATTTTCTTTTTGCTTCATTTTCAAATTTTTTTTTATACGAAAAACCGAACTTGTTACTAAAACAAAAGGAAAAAAAATGAAAAAGGGTAATTTTTTTTTTTTTTTGGGTGATGAAATGAAAAGGTTTAGGCTCAAAGGGGTTAACTAGGGGGGTGGTAAAAGAAAAAGAAAAATAATGGTGTAGAAATGAAAAGGGTTAGTCCTAATGCCTCCATCATTTACTTACTCGGGTTTAAGTTGATAAGGACCGGGAATGTATCGTCATGGCAAGTTCTAGAGTCGTAAGAACCAAGCGGCTATTCACACAAGAAACGAAAAATGAGCATTTAGTCTAATGATATGTAATTGTGTGCTCAATAAAGGCTCAAAACTCACTTTTGTGGGAATGGGTTTTTATGTGATCAAGTATATATAATCAAATTTTAAATAAGTTTGTCATGCCTTTTCATAATTTTCTTATGTTGGTTCTTTTTATCACTACGCTATCGGTTGTAAATTTGTGAAAATATAACCTTTTTGAGAACTTGAATTTCCCGAGTTAAACTTAGACAAGTAAAAAAAATGAAATTTTTGAAAAAAATTTGGGGTGATTAGCGGTTCCAATAGAGTTTTGTGTAAGGCTTGTATTTAGGACTTGCAAAGTTCAAGGTTTTAGCATCCCCCCCACACTTAAATTACACATTGTCCTCAATGTGTCCCAAAAATAAATTTTTAGGTTGATTAGATGTGTAAAATAGTGTTTAAAAAGCAAAAATTTGTGTTACTGGGCACTGAACACGGCCCCGTGTTGTCCGGGCACGGCCCCGTGTTCAAGTGCCAGTAACAGAATTAAAACAAGAAAAACAGAAGCCTGGACACGGGGGCGTGTTGGGTGAACACGGCCCGTGTCCAGTTACCTGAACTGGGCGTTTTCTGCAGGGTGCTCAGCACGGGGCCGTGTTGGTTGGGCACGGCCCATGTTGAACCTTCTGAAATGGAGAGAATTGTCGGGTTGTCTTGTTCTTGTGCATGGGTTCATTTTTCTCGTTCCCCTTTTCATCCTTTACCACCATGAGTGTGTTTTATTCATTACAAACCTTAAAACCATCATTTCATTTCATCATAGAGAGAACTTACATAATCCTAAATTAAACTAGATAGAATAAGGAAATAATAACCCATGGAGTCCTAGCCTTTACTTTATTTTAATTAGCAAAATTTCCAAGAAGCAATTAATCTTGGTTAACCAAGGCCTTTTTGAACTCCATCTTCCGCGTGCGGTTCTCCTCAAATGTCGGCGAGCCATTCTTCCACCTCCCTTGGAAGGAGAAAGGAAGGTTCATTGGCATTAGTTTGAGGAGTTTCAACTTCCACCGGGATCTCTTGTAGGTGTTCCACAGGAGGTTCTGCTGGCAAGTCTTCCCACCCGGTAGGGTTGTTGATTCCGAGTGCTAGGTTCCAATCCTGCTGTGGAAGGACTGGTTCCATCGGAGGTGCTACAAGAATATTTAACCTCTGGTGCAAGAGGTTAATTTCTTGGAAGCTGCTTTCAAGTCCCATCGTAAGATCGTTAATACGGTCAATTAGGACCTCCTCTACTGAAGTCATTTCATCGAGAGCCTCCCTTAATGCTACCACATAGTGCACAAGTGTAGCTTCAATAGAGGGTCTTCTTCCTCTTCGGCTGTTTGACGAATGCACAGAAGATGTTTCGCTGTTTTCACTCGACATTCTACGAAAAATAAACTGAAAGAGTTTATTTAATGAAACAGTTATCGGACATGGCCCCGTGCTCAAAGAGCACGGCCCCGTGTTCATCTCTCTGCAGAATTTCGGAATAAGGAAACTTGGATTTCTAAGTTATTTTCTAAGCTTGTGGGGTCTTTTTAGTTGCTAATAACTTAAAACAAGGTTACAACATGTTTTTACCAAGATTCCTTGAACAAAACTCATAATTCCCTACCACAAAGTTGAAAAATTTCAAACTTTCAATGGTAGTTCTTGGAGAAAGATGAAGAAGAAGGAAATGGCTAAAAGAGGAAAGGACAAGATGGGTTGTTGGAACCTTCTTTTAGACTTACCTAGGATAGTTTGAGAGAAGATTCATGCAAATCTCTGCCCCAAGTTGGCCCAAATGTGCAGGATTCTTGGCTGCATTTATAGAAAATGACAACATCCTGGACACGGCCCCGTGTCTAGTGGACACGGCCCCGTGTTCGGGTGGAATTCTGACACAGTTTGTCCGCATTCTGACGTACTGATCAGAATGGAATCTTTTGATGGACACGGGGGCGTGTTGGCTAGACACGGCCCCGTGTCGAGGGACTGTTTTATGAATTTGTCTAGTTTTTTAAGGAACTTGTTAGTATCGGGTGGCTCCTGACTGGTTGGAACAACCCCAAAGTGCCTAAGATACCTTAATTGTCCTAGACTAAGGCGAGAACGCAAGAGGTTGTCGGTGAGGGTAATTCCTATTTTCATTCTAGGTGGACAAGTCCAACCCTTTTCCGGGCTCTTGTTAAACAAGGTGTATGCCGAATCGCTCAGGTCTATGTATGCACCGAACGAAGTCGATGGAGAGTCCTTCACGGCACAATCGGCACAGGGACGACTATCGTCCAAGTCTTTGCTAGGTACGAAGGTATTTTCGGGAGCTACGAGGTTGTCGGAATGCGGTTCCAACAATTCTTCATGGTTATCGTCTTGGGGTGGATCAATAAAATCCTTCCTAAGCTCTTCTAACCAATTCTGAACTAGCTTTTCTAGTTGAAATAACTTATCAAGGAGCATTTCTCCTAGAATATCTGGCTGGGCGCATTCGAGAGAGAAATAGTGCTTATTTTTACTTTCGCACCTCTTAAGGTTGTAAGAAGTCGGTGGGTCCATGTAGTGGGGCCTATAATATAGAAAGTAGCATTTTACTTCTTCATGTTTGCCACCACATAATTGACACCACGTACCATAAGAGTGCCGAAAGTAAAAACAATTACTATCACTCATGTTTATGTCAGAAATTACCAACCGCCGGGATCTAATGGTTCTGTTTTCAGTAACTGAATCTTGGGCACGGGGGCGTGTTGGGTGAGCACGGCCCCGTGTTCAGCTTACTGTCTGACGTAAAACAGGATTGCCAGTTCCAATGATTGAGCACGGGGGCGTGTTCAGCGGGCACGGCCCGTGCTGAGCTCTGCAGAAGCTGAAAAACTAAGAAAAATCCTAAAAAAAATTTAAAAGAAAAATAAAAAATGATTAGGTCGTTGATTCCTAACTTTCTTAAAATCCTTGTGTCCCCGGCAACGGCGCCAAAAACTTGATGCGTGCGAAGTGTTACTTATTTTAGGTGTATATTTTAAGCCCTTTTTAACACTTATTTTAGCCAAGTTTTAAATTTATAAAACACGATATTTCACTAACACTAAACACACATATGGGCAAGTGCACCCATCGTTGAGTGTAGTATAGCGTTGGTAAGATACCGAGGTCGTCCAAGGACACAAGAGCTTTTAGTACCGGTTTATCCTCAACGTCTAACCAAAATAAAAGTTTAGAAAAATGTTTTAAACTAAGAAAATTAAAAACTAACTAAAATGCTGAAAATAAAATAAAAGAAAAAACAGATAGACAAGATGAATCACTTGGTTCCGACTCGTATCTAGTATAACCTTTGATTATTTCCGCACTTTTGCACATAATTAAGAGATTATCTTAGTTATTGTAGTAGGCCCCTCTTTTGAAGGTGACGTTACCCTCACCCCAGTAGTTTGAGTCAGCAGGGATACAATCCTAAAAGGGTGGATTATTGGAAGATAATGAATTAAGTTATTAATGCAGTATTGTGGTAGGCCCCGCTTTTGGCGGTGACGTTACCCTCGGCTAAGTAGTCTGAGTCAGCAGGGATACAGTCCTAAATAGCCGGGTTATAGTATTAATAGTTGTAAGTCCCGTGAAACGGATCTTTCAATGATATCAAACAATCACCAAGTTTGTGCGGAATCCAAACTTGGTGAGATTCAAGAATAAACACGAAAAGCAAGAAATACGAAGAACAATACCGAAATCACTTCCTCTGTGGCGGCTCTCAACCCGTCAAGTCCTACGATGGGCGAGGCACCTGTGGGGTTTTTCCTTTGGACGCCGGTCACACTCTGATGCCAGCTGGGGCACGGTTAAGACACTCACGTCTGGCCGGAGTGGGGCGACGGGCCTCCCCAATGAGGGGGGGTGTGGGGTGTCTCGCACCCAAAAAATTGTGACACCTTGCCGTTCAAAAAAAAATACCGAAATCACTTTCAACACTTGCACACGATTCTATTACTTGAATAAGCAAAACCGTCTAGTACAAGTGTCCTACACCACAATCGAATCACCTCTCTCTAAACTCTAGAATTTCTGTAACTGAGGCTCCAAGAAGTTCAAACCCTAAAACAAGTCAAAAACTTGTTTATATACATAGACAGGCCCATCTCCCACATGGGCTCCCCTTGGGTCTGCTTGGCCCACATGGCCTAAAGCTTGGCCCAAATGACCTATAAAGGTCCACATCCTAATGTAAACTAACCTGGTAAGACCCAGCTCGTAACCATAGCTTGTTGTATTAATTTGATGCGTCAGTCTCACACTTTAGGGCCTAACAATCTCCCCCTAGACTGATGCCATCAAATTGTCTTCATACCATGAATTCAGCAACGTCTTCAACGAAGTCTATGGTTGTCTCTATGCTGCAGATGTTGTGGAAGTTCTTGACTTCTGAACTCTCAGCACTGGGTCTCTTTCTTCAGCTCTTGTGGTTAGCTTCATATCAGGATCTCGATCAGCTTTGCTTGAAATATCTTTGTCAAAAAGAATGTGAGAGGAGGATTCTCAGCAGCTCTTTTCTTCTTCAGTCTTTGTCTTTCAAGCAGGTTCACGGTACTTCTTCAAATACACTATCACTGTCATACGGCAATTCGTATCCGATTCTTCTGACTCAGGTACATCTTGTTGTTGTGCTGCTTCAGGCTTCTTCAGCAACTAACAGCATCTCAGTCTTCATCAACCCCTGTTCTTGATTGAAATCAAGTTATGCACATGCTCACAAACTCATAAGCAAACATTTCTTATGCAACAGAGGAACGTACCACATGAACACTAGGTACATCCAAGTACTTGTACTCGGATTTCACAATTTAAATTCTTTCAACTTTTGATGACCAGTCAAATCTTCAAGAACGGTTACATTTTTTATTTTAAGAAAAACAATTAAACACTCTATTTTTGGATTTTTGGTTTTATAGAAAAGCAAGACACTATTTTTGTATTTTTGATTTTTTTTAATTTTAAGAACTAGAAACAAATAAAAACTCAAAATATAAACAACTACCATAATATACAATTACAATTGCAATGGGATCAAAATTCGTTCTCAGGCAGACTAAGGAACACTTTTCAGTACGAGCCTAATCAAACTGGTCTATGCGATTGCCAATATGTTTGTCCACTTAAACTTTAACGCTCAACTTTCAATTTTTCAACTTTGTGATATGCTTTAAGTAATATTATACTATTATACCCGTATGTCCCATTCCAAGGCATACCCCCGCGATCAAGGTAAGCACAACGATTCATCGTAGCAGGTGAGTATACTGATGTCATCCTTTAAGATATCATGACTGTGTCTAGGTCAAAATATAATCTGTTTTATCATGTTTTGATTTCTTTAACAATGAACACCCAAATAAATACTAATCAAATCCTGGAAATATAAACAGCACACTCTATCATGCAAGTATCTTCCCTACCACATATTTCACAAGTCCAATCCAGATTTCTGAAATCTTAACTAGGAATAGGTTGAGAAGAGAACAGAATAGATCTTAAGCAGAGATGGTATAATATACAGATCAAATGAGTTTTTCTCAATTTGATATAGGTTTCTAGGGTTTCTTTTGGGCACTTGAGGGCCTCTTTCGGGTGTATTAGATCTATAGCGCGACAACGTACAGCTAGGTCAGCATGTATCTGGATGCAGCAGAAGCTGACGTTGCCTAGCACCTCCAGGTCAGCATATATCTGGATGCAGCAGAGGAGGTACACGACTTTTTCAGAGAAGATTTCAGAATCAGATCAAAATTGTGTGTATCGGGACAACATACAGACATTCAAATAGAAATGAGCTAATTCCAAGTGACTTTCTTTCCTGGGTTCATGTACAATTTTAGTTCTGAACAGAAGAACAGCCAAGATATCCCCGGATGATACAACAATATAAAGACCCAAAACCTCAGATGTTGGCTATCTATCAACGCAAGATTTAAGACCATAAAATCATACGCCGTTGGTATGTTACCCACATGGTACATAGTTCGTTATGTTTATATCACTTAGTATCTTTTATCATGTTGAGCGTCAAGCCTATCGACATATCGCAGTAGATCCTAGTCTTTTCAGCTATGGCACCTTACATGTGTTAGTCAAAACCCTTTAACACGAACATTTATTTCACTTCCCATATCGTGCAATCTCCCTTTTTGGCTTTTTCATTCTTCAAATGTTTTTGTATTTTTCTCATTTTCTCCCCCTAAAACAATACATATTTACAGCAAACTCTTTTTGTATTTTCTGAGTTTTCTCCCCCTAAACTCTATATCTATCTATATGTTCCTCTCCCCCCCTAAATTTGTGCATAAATCTTGTATTTTTGCGCAAATTTACCATTTACTAGAGAAAGGACACATTATGTACAAAGTATAAACTAAGAAAAAGAGAGAAAAATATTTTTGCTTAACCGTTCTGTCATCAGATTGAAGACTAATCAAATTCAAATCAAAGTACTGAATTTAAACGGTACCTTTTGCTGATCTATCTTACTTCCCATATCTCCTCCAAAGGAAACATATCATCTGTAAAAAAAATTTGAACTTTTTGCAACAGTGAAATGTTACCCGTTTTTATCTCTGGAACAACCGCTATCAACATTCCAGAGATTGTCAACAACTCCTCCTTGGTTGTTCCTGAAAGGTAAGGAGATTAGTAAGACATGGGTACCCAGGCCATCGTGGTCCTGGGATTTCCTAAAGCATCAAAATAAGACACTTCTTTTAAACACAAGTCCCCTTTCATTTCAAGGATTGGAGACGTTGCTGCTTTGGATTTGGGTTTCCAAATCTGTTTCGGTTTAACAAACGTGTTTGTTGCCTTCGGTTGAGCAACTTTAGCTGTTTCAAGTTTGTTGGTTTTAGAAACACGGTTTTGTTCCTGAACAGCCCTTCGTTTGTTTTTAGCAACATTCCAATCCCCATCAGAAGGTTTAACCTTGGGATTCACATTCTTCATTGCCTTAGGTGATGATACCTTCATTGGCTTGTAATGGTAGTTACCCTTTGGTGTAACCCTCTGATTTTGCATATAATATGGTACGTAGGGACGATGTGTGCAGTTCCGAGCAATGTGACCAGCAATGCCGCAATTGAAGCATGTTTGTCTCTTAACATAGAAGGCATTCTGATCAGCTTGTGTAGCTCTTGCAGGCCCTGAAGGATGAACCGGTCCTTTCTGTGCTTGTTTTTGTTGCACATTTCTGACAAACGAGGATGAATTTGGATGTCTATACTTGTCGTTTGCTGGGGCCTTCTGTGGTGGAGATTTCTTTTGATTATTCTTGTTTTGTTTAGACTGCAAGTCTTGTTCAGAAATCTCACCAGTCTTTCCGAAAGCTTTGTTAGCACAGTCAAATGCATATTTATCACATTTGCCATTACTGACTGGCTTAACAAAAGTATTTTTCACATTACAATCCTTTTGCGGACTATTCCTGCCCGTTGAGGACTGTGGAGAGCCTGTTTGTCTTTGATGTTTAGGCTTCTTCTTTTCGCGTCCTTTGACTGCTCGTTTCGGCTCTTGTCGCTTGACCTGAACCTTTTCATCACTGACAGACGGTTCAGACTGTTCAGTTTGTGCACTTGGAGCCTTGTTCACGTTAGTCTTCACTTCTTCCTTCATGTCGTCAGCCATGACAGAATCGGAGGACTCTGGTTTATCAGATGAAACACCAGAAACTTCAGTAGAAACTTCAGCTGAAACATTTGACGAATTTTCAGCACAAGACGGTTCTGCACATGACGCCTTTGAGCTGAATCCACTAGAATCAACTGATTCCAATTTCTCAGAATCAGTTACTTCAGATGATTCACATTTGGAATCAGATGGTTCAACTGGCTCATTCGTTTCATTTGTCGTTTCAGTCTTTGTTTCACAAGCATCAACGTTTTTGCCCAAACCGTCAGGCCTGAAATTAATCACAGAGCGAAAAACCGAGTTAAAAATATCACACGTCGAAATAGAGTCTTGATTAAGTTCATTCATTAAATTTTCATAAGAACCAGACTCTGATGCTTGTTCATCCCTAACTACATTTTCAATTGTTACTTCATCTGCAAAAGAAGACGAAGCATTAGTATCATTTGCACAATTAGCAACAAACGTGATCGACTGAGTTGCTCGACTCTCAACATGTTCACTGTTGATCGATGACCTATCAGTTTTTGGGCCATAAGTCATCTTGTCCTCATTCATCAATTCCTCCTCAGTCATGGGTAAATATGTATAATTGTCATTATAAGGAGGAGGAGCCTGATTAAAACCCAAACCACGCCCTTTATTTTCCTTGTATGCGAGCTGTTGATCACACAAGTTTTTGACTAATTTGCTGGAAGAATCAAATTTCTTAATATTAAGCTCATTTAGTTGATATCTATCTCTGATATCTTCCAGTTCCTTAGTCACAGCGCACAGTTTCTCCTGAACATATAAGAGTTGAGATGATTTCACACTTACATCATCCTTGAGTTTGACGATGTCTTTTCGCTGAGCTTCAATCTTTTCTTTATAAAGTTTTTCATTCTTTGATAACGTAAAATTTTTATTTTTTATGTCTTGATAATCTTGTATTAGCTCAGCGTTGTGTAAATGATATGCCTCAACCCTTTCTCTACATTCAGGAGTGCAAAAGACAGAAAGTATTTCTTCTCGGGTAATTTCTTGAGCCACTGGTTTGTGAAACACGAATGCCATAATTCTTCTCCTCAAAACACAAACCAAGCAAGAACTCGTGTACTCGCTAACTCAAAAACTTTGCACGCGATCGAACCCGCTTTCTGAACCGCACCTCAAAACCGTTATCACGAAACAAACAAACCCCCTTTTTTTTATTTTATAAAATAAAACCTTTTTTTTTTAATTTTTATTTAATTAGAAAAGTATACTAATAGTTATTATTATTATTAATATACTATAATTAATGATAATGGAAAGATGACCTAAAGATTAATTATTATTATTATTATATTATAATAAAAACCTAACATACAAAATGTATAACAGCAGACTGTACGTCTTCTTCGATCAAAACTACCGAACCGAAACCCTAATTTCAAATGCAAATGACGTTCGTTGTTGGAAGTGGTTAGGGTGTGGTGCTCCGGCAATGGTGATGACGACGACCGGATAAATTAATGGTGAGCTAAGAGTGACCGGAGGTGGTGGTTGTTGGATTAGGACGGCAATCGACGGTGAACGTAGCAAGATATAATGGCGGTGGTCGGCGTGATGAGGATGATGAAGAGAAGACAGTGGTAGTTAATGGTTATGATGACCGGAGATAAAAGACGATGATGATGATGTTGTAGATAGCCGATGGTATTAAACTGTGACGATGGAGATGATGATTCGGCTGTAGTGAAGTCCTGAAACAATGCGGATCCTGAAGCCACAATTACCTCTGTTACCAGTATTGATGAAGCCGAAGGTGATGAAACGGTGATTATATGGCCGGCGGTGAGGTCGGAGAAGATAAGCTCGAGACCGGAGATGATGATAATGATCAAAATCGAAACCGAAAATTCGAAAACACGGACTCGAAACCGGATGATAATCTGATATGAAGATGAACGTGGAGATTGCGACTCAAAACAGTACAACTCGAGATCAGACGATGATGAAGACGGTTGCGACTCGGAATCGTGGTTGCGAGTCGGAACCAGAAATCAAACAACTCGAAACCGTAATTGATTGCGAGTCGAAACAGCAGTGGTTGCGAGTGGTAATCAAACAGGATGAGCCGAAACTGATATATCACTCGAGACCGTGATGTAGATGAAGACTCGAGACCAGGAAAATGAATGGAGTCAAAAGCTGTTTCCTTAAAGATCGGAGTCGAGACCAGTGATGAGTGGAGACCTTGAAACCGTGAAGAGTCGAGACCTTGAAAGCGGTTGCGAGTCGAGACCTCAAAATGGAAACCAGATTTATTCGAGACTGTGATGATGAAACCGAGACCTCTGTTTCCTTAAAAAAAATCGAGACTAGTTGTAACGAAGGAAAGTTGTTGTGACTTGTGAGACGAGAGTGTGGATGATGATATCCAAACTTTTGGAAATGAACAAACAACCGAGATACCAGGCCCCACAAAAAGAAATCTTTCGAAAATAATGAATTTTTAAACAATTTTTTTTTTAAATTTCAAATCTTTTCAAAAGATAAAACAATATCTCCAAATACTTTAACAACTTCCAATACGATTAAAATACCAAAATAAAACTATTTTTGATAAAATTCCGATGAACACTACGAAGAACGCGAAGAACACCAAACCAAAAATAACGAAAATCTTGAATCCTTGATATCACACCGAGCCTAGAAACAAGTT
>JARYGA010028864.1:0-24234 GCA_030545235.1 Helianthus tuberosus | reverse complement strand
ATATATGCGGATTAGACACCAAAAAAAAACACTCAACAAATGGCTACAATTTAGGGAATGTGTTTAGTGACGGCATCAGATTCCTAATTTATGGAGAAATGTCTGGTGGCAAGAAAAGCTGCTTCAAGGAGGTTGTCAAGTGTTTTTCGCTCGAGGATTCCATTCTTGGGTGATTGGTTTGGCCCTTGTTCGTGTAACTCGAATCCTAGCCCGGTATATCCCATTTTAATTTTACACCATTGTGAACTTTACGCCATTTTTACTCTCTGATCGAGGTTCTCGGCATTGAAAAATATTCGTAAACTAAATCACACGTGTATATGTTGACATTTAAGAGATATACAGGAAAGAAAATCAAGGGCAATGGTGATATATATGCGGATTAGACACCAAAAAAACACTCAACAAATGGCTACAATTTAAGGAATGTGTTTCGTGACGGCATTAGATTCCTATTTGATGGAGAAAGGTTTGGTGGCAAGTAAAGCTGCTTCTAGGAGGTTGTCAAGTGTTTTCGCTCGACGATTCCATTCTTGGGTGGTTGGTTTGGCACTTGTTCCTGTAACTCGAATCCTAGCCTGGTATATCCCATTTTAATTTAACACCATTGTGAAACTTACGCCTTTTTTACTCTCTGATCGAGGTTCTCGGCATTGAAAAATCTTCATAAACTAAATCACACGTGTATATGTTGACATTTAAGAGATATACAGTCAAGAAAATCAAGGGCAATGGTGATATATATGCGGATTAGACACCAAAAAAAACACTCAACAAATGGCTACAATTTAAGGAATGTGTTTAGTGACGGCATCAGATTCTTAATTGATGGAGAAAAGTCTGGTGGCAAGAAAAGCTGCTTCTAGGAGGTTGTCAAGTGTTTTCGCTCGACGATTCCATTCTTGGGTGGTTGGTTTGGCCCTTGTTCCTGTAACTCGAATCCTAGCCCGGTATATCCCATTTTAATTTTACACCATTATGAACCTTACGCCTTTTTTACTCTCTGATCAAGGTTCTCGGCATTGAATAATCTTCGTAAACTGAATCACACGTGTATATGTTGACATTTAAGAGATATACAATCAAGAAAATCAAGGGCAATGGTGATATATATGCGGATTAGACACAAAAAAAAAACACTCAACAAATGGCTACAATTTAGGGAATGTGTTTAGTGACGGCATCAGATTCCTAATTTATGGAGAAATGTCTGGTGGCAAGAAAAGCTGCTTCAAGGAGGTTGTCAAGTCTTTTTCGCTCGAGGATTCCATTCTTGGGTGGTTGGTTTGGCCCTTGTTCGTGTAACTCGAATCCTAGCCCGGTAAATCCCATTTTAATTTTACACCATTGTGAACCTTACGCCTTTTTTACGCTCTGATCGAGGTTCTCGGCATTGAAAAATATTCGTAAACTAAATCACACGTGTATATGTTGACATTTAAGAGATATACAGGAAAGAAA
Source organism: Helianthus tuberosus (assembly GCA_030545235.1). Taxonomy (NCBI): domain Eukaryota; kingdom Viridiplantae; phylum Streptophyta; class Magnoliopsida; order Asterales; family Asteraceae; genus Helianthus; species Helianthus tuberosus. Next base: position 22,773 of record JARYGA010028864.1, on the reverse strand, counting down.
ATCAAGGGCATTGGTGATATATATGCGGATTAGACACCAAAAAAAACACTCAACAAATGGCTACAATTTAAGGAATGTGTTTAGTGACGGCATTAGATTTCGAATTGATGGAGAAAGGTCTGGTGGCAAGAAAAGCTGATTCTAAGAGGTTGTTAAGTGTTTTCGCTCGACGATTCCATTCTTGGGTGGTTGGTTTGGCCCTTGTTCCTGTAACTCGAATCCTAGCCCGGTATATCCCATTTTAATTTAACACCATTTTGAACCTTACGCCTTTTTAAGCTCTGATCGAGGTTCTCGGCATTGAAAAATCTTCGTAAACTAAATCACATATGTATATGTTGACATTTAAGAGATATACAGTCAAGAAAATCAAGGGCAATGGTGATATATATGCGGATTAGACACCAAAAAAAACACTCAACAAATGGCTACAATTAAAGGAATGTGTTTCGTGACGGCATCAGATTCCTATTTGATGGTGAAGGGTTTGGTGGCAAGAAAAACTGCTTCTAGGAGGTTGTCAAGTGTTTTCGCTCGACGATTCCATTCTTGGGTGGTTGGTTTGGCACTTGTTCTTGTAACTCGAATCCTATCCTGGTATATCCCATTTTAATTTAACACCATTGTGAAACTTACGCCTTTTTTACTCTCTGATCGAGGTTCTCGGCATTGAAAAATCTTCATAAACTAAATCACACGTGTATATGTTGAGATTTAAGAGATATACAGTCAAGAAAATCAAGGGCAATGGTGATATATATGCAGATTAGACACCAAAAAAAAACACTCGACAAATGGCTACAATTTAAGGAATGTGTTTAGTGACGGCATCAGATTCCTAATTGATGGAGAAAGGTCTGGTGGCAAGAAAAGCTGCTTCTAGGTGGTTGTCAAGTGTTTTTCGCTCGACGATTCCATTCTTGGGTGGTTGGTTTGGCCCTTGTTCCTGTAACTCGAATCCTAGCCCGGTATATCCCATTTTAATTTTACACCATTATGAACCTTACGCCTTTTTTACTCTCTGATCAAGGTTCTCGGCATTGAATAATCTTCGTAAACTGAATCACACGTGTATATGTTGACATTTAAAAGATATACAATCAAGAAAATCAAGGGCAATGGTGATATATATGCGGATTAGACACCAAAAAAAAACACTCAACAAATGGCTACAATTTAGGGATTGTGTTTAGTGACGGCATCAGATTCCTAATTTATGGAGAAATGTCTGGTGGCAAGAAAAGCTGCTTCAAGGAGATTGTCAAGTGTTTTTCGCTCGAGGATTCCATTCTTGGGTGGTTGGTTTGGCCCTTGTTCGTGTAACTCGAATCCTAGCCCGGTAAATCCCATTTTAATTTTACACCATTGTGAACCTTACGCCTTTTTTACGCTCTGATCGAGGTTCTCGGCATTGAAAAATCTTCGTAAACTAAATCACATATGTATATGTTGACATTTAAGAGATATACAGTCAAGAAAATCAAGGGCAATGGTGATATATATGCGGATTAGACACCAAAAAAAACACACAACAAATGGCTACAATTAAAGGAATGTGTTTCGTGACGGCATCAGATTCCTATTTGATGGTGAAGGGTTTGGTGGCAAGAAAAACTGCTTCTAGGAGGTTGTCAAGTGTTTTCGCTCGACGATTCCATTCTTGGGTGGTTGGTTTGGCACTTGTTCTTGTAACTCGAATCCTAGCCTGGTATATCCCATTTTAATTTAACACCATTGTGAAACTTACGCCTTTTTTACTCTCTGATCGAGGTTCTCGGCATTGAAAAATCTTCATAAACTAAATCACACGTGTATATGTTGAGATTTAAGAGATATACAGTCAAGAAAATCAAGGGCAATGGTGATATATATGCAGATTAGACACAAAAAAAAAACACTCGACAAATGGCTACAATTTAAGGAATGTGTTTAGTGACGGCATCAGATTCCTAATTGATGGAGAAAGGTCTGGTGGCAAGAAAAGCTGCTTCTAGGTGGTTGTCAAGTGTTTTCGCTCGACGATTCCATTCTTGGGTGGTTGGTTTGGCCCTTGTTCCTGTAACTCGAATCCTAGCCCGGTATATCCCATTTTAATTTTACACCATTATGAACCTTACGCCTTTTTTACTCTCTTACTCTCTGATCAAGGTTCTCGGCATTGAATAATCTTCGTAAACTGAATCACACGTGTATATGTTGACATTTAAGAGATATACAATCAAGAAAATCAAGGGCAATGGTGATATATATGCGGATTAGACACCAAAAAAAAACACTCAACAAATGGCTACAATTTAGGGATTGTGTTTAGTGACGGCATCAGATTCCTAATTTATGGAGAAATGTCTGGTGGCAAGAAAAGCTGCTTCAAGGAGATTGTCAAGTGTTTTTCGCTCGAGGATTCCATTCTTGGGTGGTTGGTTTGGCCCTTGTTCGTGTAACTCGAATCCTAGCCCGGTAAATCCCATTTTAATTTTACACCATTGTGAACCTTACGCCTTTTTTACGCTCTGATCGAGGTTCTCGGCATTGAAAAATCTTCGTAAACTAAATCACATATGTATATGTTGACATTTAAGAGATATACAGTCAAGAAAATCAAGGGCAATGGTGATATATATGCGGATTAGACACCAAAAAAAACACACAACAAATGGCTACAATTAAAGGAATGTGTTTCGTGACGGCATCAGATTCCTATTTGATGGTGAAGGGTTTGGTGGCAAGAAAAACTGCTTCTAGGAGGTTGTCAAGTGTTTTCGCTCGACGATTCCATTCTTGGGTGGTTGGTTTGGCACTTGTTCTTGTAACTCGAATCCTAGCCTGGTATATCCCATTTTAATTTAACACCATTATGAACCTTACGCCTTTTTTACTCTCTGATCATGGTTCTCGGCATTGAATAATCTTCGTAAACTGAATCACACGTGTATATGTTGACATTTAAGAGATATACAATCAAGAAAATCAAGGGCAATGGTGATATATATGCGGATTAGACACCAAAAAAAACACTCAACAAATGGCTACAATTTAGGGATTGTGTTTAGTGACGGCATCAGATTCCTAATTTATGGAGAAATGTCTGGTGGCAAGAAAAGCTGCTTCAAGGAGATTGTCAAGTGTTTTTCGCTCGAGGATTCCATTCTTGGGTGGTTGGTTTGGCCCTTGTTCGTGTAACTCGATTCCTAGCCCGGTAAATCCCATTTTAATTTTACACCATTGTGAACCTTACGCCTTTTTTACGCTCTGATCGAGGTTCTCGGCATTGAAAAATCTTCGTAAACTAAATCACATATGTATATGTTGACATTTAAGAGATATACAGTCAAGAAAATCAAGGGCAATGGTGATATATATGCGGATTAGACACCAAAAAAAACACACAAGAAATGGCTACAATTAAAGGAATGTGTTTCGTGACGGCATCAGATTCCTATTTGATGGTGAAGGGTTTGGTGGCAAGAAAAACTGCTTCTAGGAGGTTGTCAAGTGTTTTCGCTCGACGATTCCATTCTTGGGTGGTTGGTTTGGCCCTTGTTCCTGTAACTCGAATCCTAGCCCGGTATATCCCATTTTAATTTAACACCATTTTGAACCTTACGCCTTTTTAAGCTCTGATCGAGCTTCTCGGCATTGAAAAATCTTCATAAACTAAATCACATATGTATATGTTGACATTTAAGAGATATACAGTCAAGAAAATCAAGGGCAATGGTGATATATATGCGGATTAGACACCAAAAAAATCACTCAACAAATGGCTACAATTAAAGGAATGTGTTTCGTGACGGCATCAGATTCCTATTTGATGGTGAAGGGTTTGGTGGCAAGAAAAACTGCTTCTAGGAGGTTGTCAAGTGTTTTCGCTCGACGATTCCATTCTTGGGTGGTTGGTTTGGCACTTGTTCTTGTAACTCGAATCCTAGCCTGGTATATCCCATTTTAATTTAACACCATTGTGAAACTTACGCCTTTTTTACTCTCTGATCGAGGTTCTCGGCATTGAAAAATCTTCATAAACTAAATCACACGTGTATATGTTGAGATTTAAGAGATATACAGTCAAGAAAATCAAGGGCAATGGTGATATATATGCAGATTAGACACCAAAAAAAAACACTCGACAAATGGCTACAATTTAAGGAATGTGTTTAGTGACGGCATCAGATTCCTAATTGATGGAGAAAGGTCTGGTGGCAAGAAAAGCTGCTTCTAGGTGGTTGTCAAGTGTTTTCGCTCGACGATTCCATTCTTGGGTGGTTGGTTTGGCCCTTGTTTCTGTAACTCGAATCCTAGCCCGGTATATCCCATTTTAATTTTACACCATTATGAACCTTACGCCTTTTTTACTCTCTGATCAAGGTTCTCGGCATTGAATAATCTTCGTAAACTGAATCACACGTGTATATGTTGACATTTAAGAGATATACAATCAAGAAAATCAAGGGCAATGGTGATATATATGCGGATTAGACACCAAAAAAAAACACTCAACAAATGGCTACAATTTAGGGATTGTGTTTAGTGACGGCATCAGATTCCTAATTTATGGAGAAATGTCTGGTGGCAAGAAAAGCTGCTTCAAGGAGATTGTCAAGTGTTTTTCGCTCGAGGATTCCATTCTTGGGTGGTTGGTTTGGCCCTTGTTCGTGTAACTCGAATCCTAGCCCGGTAAATCCCATTTTAATTTTACACCATTGTGAACCTTACGCCTTTTTTACGCTCTGATCGAGGTTCTCGGCATTGAAAAATCTTCGTAAACTAAATCACATATGTATATGTTGACATTTAAGAGATATACAGTCAAGAAAATCAAGGGCAATGGTGATATATATGCGGATTAGACACCAAAAAAAACACACAACAAATGCCTACAATTTAAGGAATGTGTTTCATGACGGCATCAGATTCCTATTTGATGGAGAAAGGTCTGGTGGCAAGAAAAGCTGCTTCTAGGAGGTTGTCAAGTATTTTCGCTCGAAGATTCCATTCTTGGGTGGTTGGTTTGGCACTTGTTCCTGTAACTCGAATCCTATCCTGGTATATCCCATTTTAATTTAACACCATTGTGAAACTTACGCCTTTTTTACTCTCTGATCGAGGTTCTCGGCATTGAAAAATCTTCATAAACTAAATCACACGTGTATATGTTGACATTTAAGAGATATACAGTCAAGAAAATCAAGGGCAATGGTGATATATATGCGGATTAGACACCTAAAAAACACTCAACAAATGGCTACAATTTAAGGAATGTGTTTAGTGACGGCATCAGATTCCTAATTCATGGAGAAAGGTCTGGTGGCAAGAAAAGCTGCTTCTAGGAGGTTGTCAAGTGTTTTCGCTCGACGATTCCATTCTTAGGTGGTTGGTTTGGCCCTTGTTCCTGTAACTCGAATCCTAAACCGGTATATCCCATTTTAATTTTACACCATTATGAACCTTACACCTTTTTAACTCTCTGATCGAGGTTCTCGACATTGAATAATCTTCGTAAACTGAATTACACGTGTATATGTTGACATTTAAGAGATATACAGTCAAGAAAATCAAGGGCAATGGTGATATATATGCGGATTAGACACCTAAAAAACACTCAACAAATGGCTACAATTTAAGGAATGTGTTTAGTGACGGCATCAGATTCCTAATTCATGGAGAAAGGTCTGGTGGCAAGAAAAGCTGATTCTAGGAGGTTGTCAAGTGTTTTCGCTCGACGATTCTATTCTTGGGTGGTTGGTTTGGCCCTTGTTCCTGTAACTCGAATCGTAGCCCGGTATATCCCATTTTAATTTAACACCATTGTGAACCTGACGCCTTTTTACGCTCTGATCGAGGTTCTCGGCATTGAAAAATCTTCGTAAACTAAATCACATATGTATATGTGGACATTTAAGAGATATACAGTCAAGAAAATCAAGGGCAACGGTGATATATATGCGGATTAGACACAAAAAAAAACACTCAACAAATGGATACAATTTAAGGAATGTGTTTCGCGACGGCATCAGATTCCTATTTGATGGAGAAAGGTCTGGTGGCAAGAAAAGCAGCTTCTAGGAGGTTGTCAAGTGTTTTCGCTCGACGATTCCATTCTTAGGTGGTTGGTTTGGCACTTGTTCCTGTAACTCGAATCCTAGCCTGGTATATCCCATTTTAATTAAACACCATTGTGGAACTTACGCCTTTTTTACTCTTTGATCGAGGTTCTCGGCATTGAAAAATCTTCATAAACTAAATAACACGTGTATATGTTGACATTTAAGAGATATACAGTGAAGAAAATCAAGGGCAATGGTGATATATATGCGGATTAGACACCAAAAAAAAAAATACTAAACAAATGGCTACAATGTATGGAATGTGTTTAGTGACGGCATCAGATTCTTAATTGATGGAGAAAGGTCTGGTGGCAAGAAAAGCTGCTTCTAGGAGGTTGTCAAGTGTTTTCGCTCGACGATTCCATTCTTGGGTGGTTGGTTTGGCCCTTGTTCCTGTAACTCGAATCCTAGCCCAGTATATCCCATTTTAATTTTACACCATTGTGAACCTTATGCCTTTTTTATTCTCTAATCGAGGTTCTCGGCATTGAAAAATCTTCATAAACTAAATCACACGTGTATATGTTGACATTTAAGAGATATACAGTCAAGAAAATCAATGGAAATGGTGATATATATGCGGATTAGACATAAAAAAAAACACTTAACAAATGGCTACAATTTAAGGAATGTGTTTAGTGACGGCATCAGATTCCTAATTGATGGAGAAAGGTCTGGTGGCAAGAAAAGCTGATTCTATGAGGTTGTCAAGTGTTTTCGCTCGACGATTCCATTCTTGGGTGGTTGGTTTTGCCCTTGTTCGTGTAACTCGAATCCTAGCCCGGTGTATCCCATTTTAATTTTACACCATTGTGAACCTTACGCGTTTTTTACTCTCTGATCGAGGTTATCGGCATTGAAAAATTTTCGTAAACTAAATCACACGTGTATATGTTGACATTTAAGAGATATACAGTCAAGAAAATTAAGGGCATTGGTGATATATATGCAGATTAGACACAAAAAAAACACTCAACAAATGGCTACAATTTAAGGAATGTGTTTAGTGACGGCATTAGATTGCTAATTGATGGAGAAAGGTCTGGTGGCAAGAAAAGCTGCTTCTAGGAGGTTGTCAAGTGTTTTCGCTCGAAGATTCCATTCTTGGGTGGTTGGTTTGGCACTTGTTCCTGTAACTCGAATCCTATCCTGGTATATCCCATTTTAATTTAACACCATTGTGAAACTTACGCCTTTTTTACTCTCTGATCGAGGTTCTCGGCATTGAAAAATCTTCATAAACTAAATCACACGTGTATATGTTGACATTTATGAGATATACAGTCAAGAAAATCAAGGGCAATGGTGATATATATGCGGATTAGACACCTAAAAAACACTCAACAAATGGCTACAATTTAAGGAATGTGTTTAGTGACGGCATCAGATTCCTAATTCATGGAGAAAGGTCTGGTGGCAAGAAAAGCTGATTCTAGGAGGTTGTCAAGTGTTTTCGCTCGACGATTCTATTCTTGGGTGGTTGGTTTGGCCCTTGTTCCTGTAACTCGAATCCTAGCCCGGTATATCCCATTTTAATTTAACACCATTGTGAACCTGACGCCTTTTTACGCTCTGATCGAGGTTCTCGGCATTGAAAAATCTTCGTAAACTAAATCACATATGTATATGTGGACATTTAAGAGATATACAGTCAAGAAAATCAAGGGCAACGGTGATATATATGCGGATTAGACACAAAAAAAACACTCAACAAATGGATACAATTTAAGGAATGTGTTTCGCGACGGCATCAGATTCCTATTTGATGGAGAAAGGTCTGGTGGCAAGAAAAGCTGCTTCTAGGAGGTTGTCAAGTGTTTTCGCTCGACGATTCCATTCTTAGGTGGTTGGTTTGGCACTTGTTCCTGTAACTCGAATCCTAGCCTGGTATATCCCATTTTAATTTAACACCATTGTGGAACTTACGCCTTTTTTACTCTTTGATCGAGGTTCTCGGCATTGAAAAATCTTCATAAACTAAATAACACATGTATATGTTGACATTTAAGAGATATACAGTGAAGAAAATCAAGGGCAATGGTGATATATATGCGGATTAGACACCAAAAAAAAATACTAAACAAATGGCTACAATGTATGGAATGTGTTTAGTGACGGCATCAGATTCTTAATTGATGGAGAAAGGTCTGGTGGCAAGAAAAGCTGCTTCTAGGAGGTTGTCAAGTGTTTTCGCTCGACGATTCCATTCTTGGGTGGTTGGTTTGGCCCTTGTTCCTGTAACTCGAATCCTAGCCCAGTATATCCCATTTTAATTTTACACCATTGTGAACCTTATGCCTTTTTTATTCTCTAATCGAGGTTCTCGGCATTGAAAAATATTCATAAACTAAATCACACGTGTATATGTTGACATTTAAGAGATATACAGTCAAGAAAATCAATGGAAATGGTGATATATATGCGGATTAGACATAAAAAAAAACACTTAACAAATGGCTACAATTTAAGGAATGTGTTTAGTGACGGCATCAGATTCCTAATTGATGGAGAAAGGTCTGGTGGCAAGAAAAGCTGATTCTATGAGGTTGTCAAGTGTTTTCGCTCGACGATTCCATTCTTGGGTGGTTGGTTTGGCCCTTGTTCGTGTAACTCGAATCCTAGCCCGGTGTATCCCATTTTAATTTTACACCATTGTGAACCTTACGCGTTTTTTACTCTCTGATCGAGGTTCTCGGCATTGAAAAATTTTCGTAAACTAAATCACACGTGTATATGTTGACATTTAAGAGATATACAGTCAAGAAAATTAAGGGCATTGGTGATATATATGCAGATTAGACACAAAAAAAAACACTCAACAAATGGCTACAATTTAAGGAATGTGTTTAGTGACGGCATTAGATTGCTAATTGATGGAGAAAGGTCTGGTGGCAAGAAAAGCTGCTTCTAGGAGGTTGTCAAGTGTTTTCGCTCGAAGATTCCATTCTTGGGTGGTTGGTTTGGCACTTGTTCCTGTAACTCGAATCCTATCCTGGTATATCCCATTTTAATTTAACACCATTGTGAAACTTACGCCTTTTTTACTCTCTGATCGAGGTTCTCGGCATTGAAAAATCTTCATAAACTAAATCACACGTGTATATGTTGACATTTATGAGATATACAGTCAAGAAAATCAAGGGCAATGGTGATATATACGCGGATTAGACACCAAAAAAACACTCAACAAATGGCTACAATTTAAGGATTGTGTTTAGTGACGGCATCAGATTCCTAATTGATGGAGAAAGGTCTGGTGGCAAGAAAAGCTGCTTCTAGGAGGTTGTCAAGTGTTTTCGCTCGACGATTCCATTCTTGGGTGGTTGGTTTGGCCCTTGTTCCTGTAACTCGAATCCTAAACCGGTATATCCCATTTTAATTTTACACCATTATGAACCTTACACCTTTTTAACTCTCTGATCGAGGTTCTCGACATTGAATAATCTTTGTAAACTGAATTACACGTGTATATGTTGACATTTAAGAGATATACAATCAAGAAAATCAAGGGCAATGGTGATATATATGCGGATTAGACACAAAAAAAAAACACTCAACAAATGGCTACAATTTAAGGAATGTGTTTAGTGACGGCATCAGATTCTTAATTGATGGAGAAAGGTCTGGTGGCAAGAAAAGCTGCTTCAAGGAGATTGTCAAGTGTTTTTCACTCGATGATTCCATTCTTGGGTGGTTGGTTTGGCCCTTGTTCGTGTAACTCGAATCCTAGCCCGGTATATCCCATTTTAATTTTACACCATTGTGAACCTTACGCCTTTTTTACTCTCTGATCGAGGTTATCGGCATTGAAAAATATTCGTAAACTAAATCACACGTGTATATGTTGACATTTAAGAGATATACAAGAAAGAAAATCAAGGGCATTGGTGATATATATGCGGATTAGACACCAAAAAAACACTCAACAAATGGCTACAATTTAAGGAATGTGTTTAGTGACGGCATTAGATTTCGAATTGATGGAGAAAGGTCTGGTGGCAGGAAAAGCTGATTCTAGGAGGTTGTCAAGTGTTTTCGCTCGACGATTCTATTCTTGGGTGGTTGGTTTGGCCCTTGTTCCTGTAACTCGAATCCTAGCCCGGTATATCCCATTTTAATTTAACACCATTGTGAACCTGACGCCTTTTTACGCTCTGATCGAGGTTCTCGGCATTGAAAAATCTTCGTAAACTAAATCACATATGTATATGTGGACATTTAAGAGATATACAGTCAAGAAAATCAAGGGCAACGGTGATATATATGCGGATTAGACACAAAAAAAAACACTCAACAAATGGCTACAATTTAAGGAATGTGTTTCGCGACGGCATCAGATTCCTATTTGATGGAGAAAGGTCTGGTGGCAAGAAAAGCTGCTTCTAGGAGGTTGTCAAGTGTTTTCGCTCGACGATTCCATTCTTAGGTGGTTGGTTTGGCACTTGTTCCTGTAACTCGAATCCTAGCCTGGTATATCCCATTTTAATTTAACACCATTGTGGAACTTACGCCTTTTTTACTCTTTGATCGAGGTTCTCGGCATTGAAAAATCTTCATAAACTAAATAACACGTGTATATGTTGACATTTAAGAGATATACAGTGAAGAAAATCAAGGGCAATGGTGATATATATGCGGATTAGACACCAAAAAAAAATACTAAACAAATGGCTACAATGTATGGAATGTGTTTAGTGACGGCATCAGATTCTTAATTGATGGAGAAAGGTCTGGTGGCAAGAAAAGCTGCTTCTAGGAGGTTGTCAAGTGTTTTCGCTCGACGATTCCATTCTTGGGTGGTTGGTTTGGCCCTTGTTCCTGTAACTCGAATCCTAGCCCGGTATATCCCATTTTAATTTTACACCATTGTGAACCTTATGCCTTTTTTATTCTCTAATCGAGGTTCTCGGCATTGAAAAATCTTCATAAACTAAATCACACGTGTATATGTTGACATTTAAGAGATATACAGTCAAGAAAATCAATGGAAATGGTGATATATATGCGGATTAGACATAAAAAAAAACACTTAACAAATGGCTACAATTTAAGGAATGTGTTTAGTGACGGCATCAGATTCCTAATTGATGGAGAAAGGTCTGGTGGCAAGAAAAGCTGATTCTATGAGGTTGTCAAGTGTTTTCGCTCGACGATTCCATTCTTGGGTGGTTGGTTTGGCCCTTGTTCGTGTAACTCGAATCCTAGCCCGGTGTATCCCATTTTAATTTTACACCATTGTGAACCTTACGCGTTTTTTACTCTCTGATCGAGGTTCTCGGCATTGAAAAATTTTCGTAAACTAAATCACACGTGTATATGTTGACATTTAAGAGATATACAGTCAAGAAAATTAAGGGCATTGGTGATATATATGCAGATTAGACACAAAAAAAAAACACTCAACAAATGGCTACAATTTAAGGAATGTGTTTAGTGACGGCATTAGATTCCTAATTGATGGAGAAAGGTCTGGTGGCAAGAAAAGCTGATTCTAGGAGGTTGTCAAGTGTTTTCGCTCGACGATTCCATTCTTGGGTGGTTGGTTTGGCCCTTGTTCCTATAACTCGAATCCTAGCCCGGTATATCCCATTTTAATTTTACACCATTGTGAACCTTACGCCTTTTTTACTCTCTGATCGAGGTTCTCGGCATTGAAAAATCTTCGTAAACTAAATCGCACGTGTATATGTTGACATTTAAGAGATATACAGTCAAGAAAATCAAGGGCAATGGTGATATATATGCGGATTAGACACAAAAAAAACACTCAACAAATGGCTATAATTTAAGGAATGTGGTTAGTGACGGCATCAGATTCCTAATTGATGGAGAAAGGTCTGGTGGCAAGAAAAGCTGCTTCTAGGAGATTGTCAAGTGTTTTCGCTCGAAGATTCCATTCTTAGGTGGTTGGTTTGGCACTTGTTCCAGTAACTCGAATCCTAGCCTGGTATCTCCCATTTTAATTTTACACCATTGTGAACCTTACGCCTTTTTTACTCTCTGATCGAAGTTCTCGGCATTGAAAAATCTTCGTAAACTAAATCACACGTGTATATGTTGGCATTTAAGAGATATACAGTCAAGAAAATCAAGGGCAATGGTGATATATATGTGGATTAGACACCAAAAAAAAACACTCAACTAATGGCTACAATTTAAGGAATGTGTTTAGTGACGGCATCAGATTCCTAATTGATGGAGAAAGGTCTGGTTGCAAGAAAAGCTGCTTCTAGGAGGTTGTTAAGTGTTTTCGCTCGACAATTCCATTCTTGGGTGGTAAGTTTGGCCCTTGTTCCTGTAACTCGAATCCCAGCCCGGTATATCCCATTTTAATTTTACACCATTGTGAACCTTACGCCTTTTTTACTCTCTGATCGAGGTTCTCGGCATTGAAAAATCTTCATAAACTAAATCACACGTGTATATGTTGACATTTAAGAGATATATAGCTAAGAAAATCAATGGCAATGTTGATATATATGCAGATTAGACACAAAAAAAAAACACTCAATAAATGGCTACAATTTGAGGAATATGTTTAGTGATGGCATCAGATTCCTAATTGATGGAGAATGGTCTAGCGGCAAGAAAAGCTGCTTCTAGGAGGTTGTTAAGTGTTTTCGCTCGACGATTCCATTCTTGGGTGGTTGGTTCGGCCCTTGTTCCTGTAACTCGAATCCTAGCCCGGTATATCCCATTTTAATTTTACACCATTGTGAACCTTACACCTTTTTTACTCTCTGATCGAGGTTCTCAGCATTGAAAAATCTTCGTAAACTAAATCACACGTGTATATGTTGACATTTAAGAGATATACAGTGAAGAAAATCAAGGGCAATGGTGATATATATGTCGATTAGACACCAAAAAAAACACTCAACAAATGGCTACAATTTAAGGAATGTGTTTAGTGACGGCATCAGATTCCTAATTGATAGAGAAAGGTCTGGTGGCAAGAAAAGCTGCTTCTAGGAGGTTGTCAAGTGTTTTCGCTCGACGATTCCATTCTTGGGTGTTTGGTTTGGCACTTTTTCTTGTAACTCGAATCCTAGCCCGGTATATCCCATTTTAATTTTACACCATTGTGAACCTTACGCCTTTTTTACTCTCTGAACGAGGTTCTCGGCATTGAAAAATCTTCGTAAACTAAATCACACGTGTATATGTTGACATTTAAGAGATATACAGTCAAGAAAATCAAGGGAAATGGTGATATATATGCAGATTAGACACAAAAAAAAAACACTCAACAAATGGCTACAATTTAAGGAATGTATTTAGTGACGGCATCAGATTCCTAATTGATGGAGAAAGGTCTGGTGGCAAGAAAAGCTGCTTCTAGGAGGTTGTCAAGTGTTTTTGCTCGACGATTACATTCTTGGGTGGTTGGTTTGGCCCTTGTTCCTGTAACTCGAATCCTAGCCCGGGATATCCCATTTTAATTTTACACCATTGTGAACCTGACGCCTTTTTTACTCTCTGATCGAGGTTCCATGCATTGAAAATTCTTCGTAAACTTAATCACACGTGTATATGTTGACATTTAAGAGATATACAGTCAAGAAAATCAAGGGCAATGGTGATATATATATATATGCAGATTAGACACAAAAAAAAAAACACTCAACAAATGGCTACAATTTAAGGAATGTGTTTAGTGACGACAACATATTCCTAATTGATGGAGAAAGGTCTGGTGGCAAGAAAAGCTGCTTCTAGCAGGTTGTCAAGTGTTTTCGCTCGACGATTCCATTCTTGGGTGGTTGGTTTGTCCCGTGTTCCTGTAACGCGAATCCTAGCCCGGTATATCCCATTTTAATTTTACACCATTGTGAACATTATGCCTTTTTTACTCTCTGATCGAGTTTCTCAGCATAGAAAAATCTTCGTAAACTAAATCACACGTATATATGTTGACATTTAAGAGATATACAGTCAAGAAAATCAAGGGCAATGGTGATATATATGCGGATTAGACACAAAAAAAAACACTCAACAAATGGCTACAATTTAAGGAATATGTTTAGTGACGGCATCAGATTCCTAATTGATGGAGAAAGGTCTGGTGGCAAGAAAAGCTGATTGTAGGAGGTTGTCAAGTGTTTTCGCTTGATGATTCCATTCTTGGGTGGTTGGTTTGGCCCTTGTTCCTGTAACTCGAATCCTAGCCCGGTATATCCCATTTTAATTTTACACCATTGTGAACCTTACGCCTTTTTTACTCTCTGATCGAGGTTCTCGGCATTGAAAAATCTTCGTAAACTAAATCACACGAGTATATGTTGACATTTAAGAGATATACAGTCAAGAAAATCAAGGGCAATGGTGATATATATGCCGGTTAGACACCAAAAAAAACACTCAACAAATGGCTACAATTTAAGGAATGTGTTTAGTGACGGCATCAGATTCCTAATTGATGGAGAAAGGTCTGGTGGCAAGAAAAGCTGCTTCTAGGAGGTTGTCAAGTGTTTTCGCTCGACGATTCCATTCTTGGGTGTTTGGTTTGGCACTTTTTCTTGTAACTCGAATCCTAGCCCGGTATATTCCATTTTAATTTTACACCATTGTGAACCGTACGCCTTTTTTACTCTCTGAACGAGGTTCTCGGCATTGAAAAATCTTCGTAAACTAAATCACACGTGTATATGATGACATTTAAGAGATATACAGTCAAGAAAATCAAGGGCAATGGTGATATATATGTGGATTAGACACAAAAAAAAACACTCAACAAATGGCTACAATTTAAGGAATGTATTTAGTGACGGCATCAGATTCCTAATTGATGGAGAAAGGTCTGGTGGCAAGAAAAGCTGCTTCTAGGAGGTTGTCAAGTGTTTTTGCTCGACGATTACATTCTTGGGTCGTTGGTTTGGCCCTTGTTCCTGTAACTCGAATCCTAGCCCGGGATATCCCATTTTAATTTTACACCATTGTGAACCTTACGTCTTTTTTACTCTCTGATCGAGGTTCCATGCATTGAAAAATCTTCGTAAACTAAATCACACGTGTATATGTTGACATTTAAGAGATATACAGTCAAGAAAATCAAGGGCAATGGTGATATATATATATGCAGATTAGACACAAAAAAAAACACTCAACAAATGGCTACAATTTAAGGAATGTGTTTAGTGACGACAACATATTCCTAATTGATGGAGAAAGGTCTGGTGGCAGGAAAAGCTGCTTCTAGCAGGTTGTCAAGTGTTTTCGCTCGACGATTCCATTCTTGGGTGGTTGGTTTGTCCCGTGTTCCTGTAACGCGAATCCTAGCCCGGTATATCCCATTTTAATTTTACACCATTGTGAACATTATGCCTTTTTTACTCTCTGATCGAGTTTCTCAGCATTGAAAAATCTTCGTAAACTAAATCACACGTATATATGTTGACATTTAAGAGATATACAGTCAAGAAAATCAAGGGCAATGGTGATATATATGCGGATTAGACACAAAAAAAACACTCAACAAATGGCTACAATTTAAGGAATATGTTTAGTGACGGCATCAGATTCCTAATTGATGGAGAAAGGTCTGGTGGCAAGAAAAGCTGCTTCTAGGAGGTTGTCAAGTGTTTTCGCTCGACGATTCCATTCTTAGGTGGTTGGTTTGGCACTTGTTCCTGTAACTCGAATCCTAGCCTGGTATATCCCATTTTAATTTAACACCATTGTGGAACTTACGCCTTTTTTACTCTTTGATCGAGGTTCTCGGCATTGAAAAATCTTCATAAACTAAATAACACGTGTATATGTTGACATTTAAGAGATATACAGTGAAGAAAATCAAGGGCAATGGTGATATATATGCGGATTAGACACCAAAAAAAAAATACTAAACAAATGGCTACAATGTATGGAATGTGTTTAGTGACGGCATCAGATTCTTAATTGATGGAGAAAGGTCTGGTGGCAAGAAAAGCTGCTTCTAGGAGGTTGTCAAGTGTTTTCGCTCGACGATTCCATTCTTGGGTGGTTGGTTTGGCCCTTGTTCCTGTAACTCGAATCCTAGCCCGGTATATCCCATTTTAATTTTACACCATTGTGAACCTTATGCCTTTTTTATTCTCTAATCGAGGTTCTCGGCATTGAAAAATCTTCATAAACTACATCACACGTGTATATGTTGACATTTAAGAGATATACAGTCAAGAAAATCAATGGAAATGGTGATATATATGCGGATTAGACATAAAAAAAAACACTTAACAAATGGCTACAATTTAAGGAATGTGTTTAGTGACGGCATCAGATTCCTAATTGATGGAGAAAGGTCTGGTGGCAAGAAAAGCTGATTCTATGAGGTTGTCAAGTGTTTTCGCTCGACGATTCCATTCTTGGGTGGTTGGTTTGGCCCTTGTTCGTGTAACTCGAATCCTAGCCCGGTGTATCCCATTTTAATTTTACACCATTGTGAACCTTACGCGTTTTTTACTCTCTGATCGAGGTTCTCGGCATTGAAAAATTTTCGTAAACTAAATCACACGTGTATATGTTGACATTTAAGAGATATACAGTCAAGAAAATTAAGGGCATTGGTGATATATATGCAGATTAGACACAAAAAAAAAACACTCAACAAATGGCTACAATTTAAGGAATGTGTTTAGTGACGGCATTAGATTCCTAATTGATGGAGAAAGGTCTGGTGGCAAGAAAAGCTGATTCTAGGAGGTTGTCAAGTGTTTTCGCTCGACGATTCCATTCTTGGGTGGTTGGTTTGGCCCTTGTTCCTATAACTCGAATCCTAGCCCGGTATATCCCATTTTAATTTTACACCATTGTGAACCTTACGCCTTTTTTACTCTCTGATCGAGGTTCTCGGCATTGAAAAATCTTCGTAAACTAAATCGCACGTGTATATGTTGACATTTAAGAGATATACAGTCAAGAAAATCAAGGGCAATGGTGATATATATGCGGATTAGACACAAAAAAAACACTCAACAAATGGCTATAATTTAAGGAATGTGGTTAGTGACGGCATCAGATTCCTAATTGATGGAGAAAGGTCTGGTGGCAAGAAAAGCTGCTTCTAGGAGATTGTCAAGTGTTTTCGCTCGAAGATTCCATTCTTAGGTGGTTGGTTTGGCACTTGTTCCAGTAACTCGAATCCTAGCCTGGTATCTCCCATTTTAATTTTACACCATTGTGAACCTTACGCCTTTTTTACTCTCTGATCGAGGTTCTCGGCATTGAAAAATCTTTGTAAACTAAATCACACGTGTATATGTTGGCATTTAAGAGATATACAGTCAAGAAAATCAAGGGCAATGGTGATATATATGTGGATTAGACACCAAAAAAAAACACTCAACTAATGGCTACAATTTAAGGAATGTGTTTAGTGACGGCATCAGATTCCTAATTGATGGAGAAAGGTCTGGTTGCAAGAAAAGCTGCTTCTAGGAGGTTGTTAAGTGTTTTCGCTCGACAATTCCATTCTTGGGTGGTAAGTTTGGCCCTTGTTCCTGTAACTCGAATCCCAGCCCGGTATATCCCATTTTAATTTTACACCATTGTGAACCTTACGCCTTTTTTACTCTCTGATCGAGGTTCTCGGCATTGAAAAATCTTCATAAACTAAATCACACGTGTATATGTTGACATTTAAGAGATATACAGCTAAGAAAATCAATGGCAATGTTGATATATATGCAGATTAGACACCAAAAAAAAAACACTCAATAAATGGCTACAATTTGAGGAATATGTTTAGTGATGGCATCAGATTCCTAATTGATGGAGAATGGTCAAGCGGCAAGAAAAGCTGCTTCTAGGAGGTTGTTAAGTGTTTTCGCTCGACGATTCCATTCTTGGGTGGTTGGTTCGGCCCTTGTTCCTGTAACTCGAATCCTAGCCCGGTATATCCCATTTTAATTTTACACCATTGTGAACCTTACACCTTTTTTACTCTCTGATCGAGGTTCTCAGCATTGAAAAATCTTCGTAAACTAAATCACACGTGTATATGTTGACATTTAAGAGATATACAGTGAAGAAAATCAAGGGCAATGGTGATATATATGCCGATTAGACACCAAAAAAAACACTCAACAAATGGCTACAATTTAAGGAATGTGTTTAGTGACGGCATCAGATTCCTAATTGATGGAGAAAGGTCTGGTGGCAAGAAAAGCTGCTTCTAGGAGGTTGTCAAGTGTTTTCGCTCGACGATTCCATTCTTGGGTGTTTGGTTTGGCACTTTTTCTTGTAACTCGAATCCTAGCCCGGTATATCCCATTTTAATTTTACACCATTGTGAACCTTACGCCTTTTTTACTCTCTGAACGAGGTTCTCGGCATTGAAAAATCTTCGTAAACTAAATCACACGTGTATATGTTGACATTTAAGAGATATACAGTCAAGAAAATCAAGGGCAATGGTGATATATATGCGGATTAGACACAAAAAAAAAACACTCAACAAATGGCTACTATTTAAGGAATGTATTTAGTGACGGCATCAGATTCCTAATTGATGGAGAAAGGTCTGGTGGCAAGAAAAGCTGCTTCTAGGAGGTTGTCAAGTGTTTTTGCTCGACGATTACATTCTTGGGTGGTTGGTTTGGCCCTTGTTCCTGTAACTCGAATCCTAGCCCGGGATATCCCATTTTAATTTTACACCATTGTGAACCTTACGCCTTTTTTACTCTCTGATCGAGGTTCCATGCATTCAAAAATCTTCGTAAACTTAATCACACGTGTATATGTTGACATTTAAGAGATATACAGTCAAGAAAATCAAGGGCAATGGTGATATATATATATATATATGCAGATTAGACACAAAAAAAAAACACTCAACAAATGGCTACAATTTAAGGAATGTGTTTAGTGACGACAACATATTCCTAATTGATGGAGAAAGGTCTGGTGGCAAGAAAAGCTGCTTCTAGCAGGTTGTCAAGTGTTTTCGCTCGACGATTCTATTCTTGGGTGGTTGGTTTGTCCCGTGTTCCTGTAACGCGAATCCTAGCCCGGTATATCCCATTTTAATTTTACACCATTGTGAACATTATGCCTTTTTTACTCTCTGATCGAGTTTCTCAGCATTGAAAAATCTTCGTAAACTAAATCACACGTATATATGTTGACATTTAAGAGATATACAGTCAAGAAAATCAAGGGCAATGGTGATATATATGCGGATTAGACACAAAAAAAACACTCAACAAATGGCTACAATTTAAGGAATATGTTTAGTGACGGCATCAGATTCCTAATTGATGGAGAAAGGTCTGGTGGCAAGAAAAGCTGATTGTAGGAGGTTGTCAAGTGTTTTCGCTTGATGATTCCATTCTTGGGTGGTTGGTTTGGCCCTTGTTCCTGTAACTCGAATCCTAGCCCGGTATATCCCATTTTAATTTTACACCATTGTGAACCTTACGCCTTTTTTACTCTCTGATCGAGGTTCTCGGCATTGAAAAATCTTCGTAAACTAAATCACACGAGTATATGTTGACATTTAAGAGATATACAGTCAAGAAAATCAAGGGCAATGGTGATATATATGCGGGTTAGACACCAAAAAAAACACTCAACAAATGGCTACAATTTAAGGAATGTGTTTAGTGACGGCATCAGATTCCTAATTGATGGAGAAAGGTCTGGTGGCAAGAAAAGCTGCTTATAGGAGGTTGTCAAGTGTTTTCGCTCGACGATTCCATTCTTGGGTGTTTGGTTTGGCACTTTTTCTTGTAACTCGAATCCTAGCCCGGTATATCCCATTTTAATTTTACACCATTGTGAACCTTACGCCTTTTTTACTCTCTGAACGAGGTTCTCGGCATTGAAAAATCTTCGTAAACTAAATCACACGTGTATATGTTGACATTTAAGAGATATACAGTCAAGAAAATCA
This sequence comes from Helianthus tuberosus, assembly GCA_030545235.1. Lineage (NCBI taxonomy): Eukaryota > Viridiplantae > Streptophyta > Magnoliopsida > Asterales > Asteraceae > Helianthus > Helianthus tuberosus. The sequence goes on along the minus strand of JARYGA010028864.1, from coordinate 2,799 downwards.
AGGGCAATGGTGATATATATGTGGATTAGACACAAAAAAAAACACTCAACAAATGGGTACAATTTAAGGAATGTATTTAGTGACGGCATCAGATTCCGAATTGATGGAGAAAGGTCTGGTGGCAAGAAAAGCTGCTTCTAGGAGGTTGTCAAGTGTTTTTGCTCGACGATTACATTCTTGGGTCGTTGGTTTGGCCCATGTTCCTGTAACTCGAATCCTAGCCCGGGATATCCCATTTTAATTTTACACCATTGTGAACCTTACGCCTTTTTTACTCTCTGATCGAGGTTCCATGCATTGAAAAATCTTCGTAAACTAAATCACACGTGTATATGTTGACATTTAAGAGATATACAGTCAAGAAAATCAAGGGCAATGGTGATATATATATATGCAGATTAGACACAAAAAAAAAACACTCAACAAATGGCTACAATTTAAGGAATGTGTTTAGTGACGACAACATATTCCTAATTGATGGAGAAAGGTCTGGTGGCAGGAAAAGCTGCTTCTAGCAGGTTGTCAAGTGTTTTCGCTCGACGATTCGATTCTTGGGTGGTTGGTTTGTCCCGTGTTCCTGTAACGCGAATCCTAGCCCGGTATATCCCATTTTAATTTTACACCATTGTGAACATTATGCCTTTTTTACTCTCTGATCGAGTTTCTCAGCATTGAAAAATCTTCGTAAACTAAATCACACGTATATATGTTGACATTTAAGAGATATACAGTCAAGAAAATCAAGGGCAATGGTGATATATATGCGGATTAGACACAAAAAAAAACACTCAACAAACGGCTACAATTTAAGGAATATGTTTAGTGACGGCATCAGATTCCTAATTGATGGAGAAAGGTCTGGTGGCAAGAAAAGCTGATTGTAGGAGGTTGTCAAGTGTTTTCGCTTGATGATTCCATTCTTGGGTGGTTGGTTTGGCCCTTGTTCCTGTAACTCGAATCCTAGCCCGGTATATCCCATTTTAATTTTACACCATTGTGAACCTTACGCCTTTTTTACTCTCTGATCGAGGTTCTCGGCATTGAAAAATCTTCGTAAACTAAATCACACGAGTATATGTTGACATTTAAGAGATATACAGTCAAGAAAATCAAGGGCAATGGTGATATATATGCGGATTAGACACAAAAAAAAAACACTCAACAAATGGCTACAATTTAAGGAATGTATTTAGTGACGGCATTTGATTCCTAATTGATGGAGAAAGGTCTGGTGGCAAGAAAAGCTGCTTCTAGGAGGTTGTCAAGTGTTTTTGCTCGACGATTACATTCTTGGGTGGTTGGTTTGGCCCTTGTTCCTGTAACTCCAATCCTAGCCCGGGATATCCCATTTTAATTTTACACCATTGTGAACCTTACGCCTTTTTTACTCTCTGATCGAGGTTCTATGCATTGAAAAATCTTCATAAACTAAATCACACGTGTATATGTTGACATTGAAGAGATATACAGTCAAGAAAATCAAGGGCAATGGTGATATATATATATATATATGCAGATTAGACACAAAAAAAAAACACTCAACAAATGGCTACAATTTATGGAATATGTTTAGTGACGGCATCAGATTCCTAATTGATGGAGAAAGGTCTGGTGGCAAGAAAAGCTGCTTCTAGCAGGTTGTCAAGTGTTTTCTCTCGACGATTCCATTCTTGGGTGGTTGGTTTGTCCCTTGTTCCTGTTACGCGAATCCTAGCCCGGTATATCCCATTTTAATTTTACACCATTGTGAACATTATGCCTTTTTTACTCTCTGATCGAGTTTCTCAGCACTGAAAAATCTTCGTAAACTAAATCACACGTATATATGTTGACATTTAAGAGATATACAGTCAAGAAAATCAAGGGCAATGGTGATATATATGCGGATTAGACACAAAAAAAACACTCAACAAATGGCTACAATTTTAGGAATGTGTTTAGTGACGGCATCAGATTCCTAATTGATGGAGAAAGGTCTGGTGGCAAGAAAAGCTGCTTCTAGGAGGTTGTCAAGTGTTTTCGCTCGACGATTCCATTCTTGGGTAGTTGGTTTGGCCCTTGTTCCTGTAACTCGAAACCTAGCCCGGTATATCCCATTTTAATTTTACACCATTGTGAACCTTACGCCTTTTTTTACTCTCTGATCGAGGTTCTCGGCATTGAAAAATCTTTGTAAACAAAATCACATGTGTTTATGTTGACACTTAAGAGATATACAGTCAATAAAATCAAGGGCAATGGTGATATATATGCGGACTAGACACCAAAAAAAAAAAAACACTCAACAAATGGCTACAATTAAAGGAATGTGTTTAGTGATGGCATCAGATTCCTAATTGATGGTGAAAGGTCTGGTGGCAAGAAAAGCTGCTTCTAGGAGGTTGTCAAGTGTTTTCGCTCGACGATTCCATTCTTGGGTGGTTGGTTTGGCCCTTGTTCCTGTAACTCGAATCATAGCCCGGTATATCCCATTTTAAATTTACACCGTTGTGAACCTTTCACCTTTTTTACTCTCTGATCGAGGTTCTCAGCATTGAAAAATCTTCGTAAACTAAATCACACGTGTATATGTTGACATTTAAGAGATATACAGTCAAGAAAATCAAGGGCAATGGTGATATATATGTGGATTAGACACCAAAAAAAACTCAACAAATGGCTACAATTTAAGTAATGTGTTTAGTGACGGCATCAGATTCCTAATTGATGGAGAAAGGTTTGGTGGCAAGAAAAGCTGCTTCTAGGAGGTTGTCAAGTGTTTTCGCTCGACAATTCCATTCTTGGGTGGTTTATTTGGCC
>JARYGA010028863.1:0-48008 GCA_030545235.1 Helianthus tuberosus | reverse complement strand
TTGATTTGCAAGATAAAAGTTATGTAACTGCTTTCCATAAATTTCGGATTTCAAAACAAGTCGCACAAGACCGAACACACAAGCCCAGTCGCACAAGGGGACCCCAGTCGCACAAGACTGCTGGGTCGCACAAGTTGATTTTTATTGATTAACTGTTGGGCCGGGTATACTTGTTGGGCTGGACTGGTTCCGATCGCACAACCCAAATGTATCGCACAAGCTATCCGGATCGTACAAACTCATCCGGATCGCACAAGACATTTGCATGTTATTAGTTGGGCTTTTGACTTTTGGGCCGGGTGGGTATTTGAATCGCACAACATGATGGGCCGAAGTGTATGTTGTATTATGATTAGTGAACTTCACCAATGGTTCGACCCAATACATCTAAAACCATACAAGTATGAAAATGCTATGTTATTGACTATTATGTGTTTGCCATGATCTGTGCATGTTCGTAACTTACTATCTTTGTGAAATCATACGTGCCTTACTTGAACCTAAACCTGACATGTATGATAACCATGTTAGGACGTGGTTGATCACTAGCATCTAGACTTGACCTTTCTGTGTAATCTGCCGAGCAAACTAAGGTGAGTTCACACTCTACAAAGCATGGGATTCCCAGGGGTTGGGAATGGGGTTAAGGAATATGGATTCCTCGTCCTTTCTTGGGTAGGACAGTAATGGTTCAGGAATGTAATTCCTCGTCCTCACGGACAGATAACTCTACTAGACCAAAACTCTATCACGAAGTCCCTCCTTTTTATATCGACTTAATCACCGGGCCAATGGCGAGCGGGTCATTAGTTAGATAGCGCTATTTAGGTTTGACAAGCCTCACACCGTGCCGCAGAGGACGGGCGTGAACTAATGGATCTGGGGCACGTCAATGCTGATAGACATTGACAGTTTCAGGGCACATAAACATGACTTCAGTCAGTAGTCGATATGGTAACGAGTCTAGTGTATACATGGGGTAGCCCCCACGGCCGAAATGCCAGATAACTATCATGGGGTAGCCCCCACGGCTGGATTGCCAGAGTTAATGGGTTAAACAAATCACGTTTTCAACTATGGGATAACCCCCACGGCAGGAACGCCAGTTAAAGGAACTATTTTTGGAACAACTAAAACCAACACCCAACTGTGAACTCACTCAACATTATTGTTGACTCGTTGCTACATGCTTTGCAGGTCAATAGGTACTTAGTTGGAGCTTGCACAAGGGAGAGTCGTTGTGGGACATGGACAGCTGTGTGCCATGTTAAACTTTTGGATATTTAAACTTCTGTTTTGGTGTTTTAAACATTATGCTTCCGCTTATAACTTAAACTATGTTTGTTTTGGACACCAATCGTGGTGGTTGGACTTTTATATTTAATTACTTGCTCGTTCAATATGATTGGTGGTTTGATCCTGGTCAGTCACGCCTCCAAGCGGTGATACTCCGCGTGTGGATTTTGGGGGTGTGGCAGATTGGTATCAGAGCCATTGGATATAGAGAACTTGGTTTTAATAAAGGAAAACGTTTTTGTTAAAACCAGACTATAACCTGTACAGTGCTCTACGATCCACAACGACGCTCCACTCCACGTGCAAGGCTCGACATTCTAGGTGATATGGTTTATGTTATATTACCTACATGATAGATTACGTAGAACTTTGCTCATGATATGCTCGACATTCTATAGCTACTGTTGCTACATCACACGGCCAAATTCACGGTAGTCTATGCACATTTGAACACGTATGGGGCGCCGTGTGATGAACCAAATTCCACGCGTTGATCTATGTGATACACAGCTGCCGGCCAAAATCTTCACCCGTGGACTTTGTAACGTGTTGCCATGATCACACGTTGAAACTTGAATTTTGACCGTTTTATTGTCAATTTTAGTCCGTAAACTATGTGATTCTTGATACTTTTGATACTTTGAATCTTTATGCTATGATGCTTGATTCTTAATACTAGATTCTTGATACTTGAATCTTGATTCTTGATATTTAACACTATGAGACTTGATTCTTAGATGCTTGAATCTTGACACTTGATTCTTGATACTTGATGCTTGGAAGCTAGATTCTTGATACTTGATATTTGGAAGCTAGATTCTTGATTCTTGATTCTTTGGTGCTTGACTCTTGAGACTCGTGAAACTTGAGACTTGGTTGAACGAGAGACTGGAGACTTGTCACTGACGGAAACTATGAGACTTGGAAACTTTTGTGTTAATGGTATAATCTAGTTATGTGATACTATTACACAATGATACGCAACACAACGCTTAATCTAACTCGCAAAACAAAGACGGGAAAGTGGAAAGGATGGGATTAACCGAATGGCAATCCGATCGGATGACCATCCGATCGGATGACCATCCGATCGGATGACCATCCGATTGGAGGGCCACTCGATCGAACTGCCATCCGATCCACTGCCACACCGTCTTATTCTCCACTCTTGCACTATAAATAGGACATGTCACATCATTCTTAACTGATGTGACAACCTCCTTCGACCAGACGCATGCTCTCCCACTTTTCTTCTATTTCCTGGCGATTTCGGTATGTTTTACACTAGATTCTTGTACATCTTCAATCTACACGCTAATCTCTACATGATTCCCCTTTGAAATCACATTTTTCACCGTGAAATCTCTCAGATTAGAACTCTTGAGGGTGACGTCATCATGGCAGTTTGTAAAAACAAATGTGTGATGTCATTCCAGTCAAGATCTAGCTCAGATCTAAGGAATTTCATGAGTTTTTACACCAAATATTTACTAAATCTAGACTTTTCAGCTAAAACTCATGTTTTTCTTCATTTTTCCTTAAACTTTTACTTAAAGCGGTGGAATCTGGATCCAAACGGGCTGTAGACTTGATGATTAGTCTAGAGTAGGCTTGGAAATGGATTATCGCCGGAGAAGACGACCGGATTACGGATTCCGACATGAACACTGTCAAGAACAGACGCCTGATAGGACGGGGTGATTCCCATCCGATCAGACAGGCTGAACATTGATGTGTTTACCATTGTCTCAATGCGTACCATGCCGTCACCGTTAAACTCGAAACATAGAAACCTTACAAGGTTTGTGAAACGGGACAAGGTCCTCTCAATCGAATGGCAATCCGATCGGACTGCTGTCCGACCGAACGACCATCCGATCGAGGTGGCATGTGCCTTCAAACCTTCTATGCTTAAACTATTTAAAATCTGAAACTTCGTACTTTGAAACTTGCACACGAAGAGTCATTCGACCGAACGGTCATCCGATCGGATGACCATCCGATCGAAAGACCTGGTTGAACACTTGGCTAATCATTTTGAAATCTCAACACTTGGATCGAATGACTGTTCGATCAAATGGCCATCCATACGGATGACCATCCGATCGGATGGTGGTCCGTCCCAACACACATATGTCATCCGACCGGATGACCATCCGATCGGATGGCCATCCGATCAGGTGACTGATCCGACCCTTGCACGAATCTTGTTATTATGTCCGACGCTTATCTATTGTAATCTAATCAGACTAAACCTAAGAGCTCCATTTGATCCAATAACAGTTATACTGTTAAGCAATCACTGTGAGTATACTCGATCACTTTTTGTCTTAAACTTTTTGGGATGCAACATGTATTCTATGAAACTTAAAACTTGATACTTTTGGAATCTAAACTCTATCCTATGTGTATGTGAAACTTGTGATTCTTGATTCATTATGCTATGTGAACGTTTAATCCAGAGTGTGTAGTTCCGCCTTAACAATAGTAGCGCTATAGGAAGATGCACCTCCCCATTATTCTCGGGGGTATTGTTAGGAGGATTCTAGTTTTCCTTGAGTCTTGGGAAAACACCTAAAGCATCGGGACACTTGGGCTATCACTTGGACTGCGAACACTAGCATGGCTGAAACTATTTTTTATCATTTACATGGTGGATATGAGCCTTTTGATCTACTATGCTATGTACTCAAGCTTGTATACTCGCCAGTATGTTTTTGTACTGACTTTATTTTAATACATGTTGCAGGCTGATAGGATGCTGTGAATCAAGAACGTGCTAGGATGCTGCTTAGAAACACATCTTTGCTAAATCTATAAACTTTGGAACAATTATGAAGATTTGCATTTGATACTTGTGTTTGGTTGTGGATGCTATTAGAAAATGTTGAATCAATCTAATTTATATCAAAATATCTAGTGTTATGGAATCTCATGAGCAATCTGAACGCTTGGTGCATCACCCCGATGTTTCCGCCATCGGTTGGGGAGTGACAGATTGGTATCAGAGCCATAACTATAGGGAATTAGGATAAGTAGGAATGCTTGCCCTAGTCTATAGTTCTAGGAATCTTGACTCTTATCTGTTGTTTAAGACTTATGCATTCTACCGTATCTGCTTCCTAGCAGCACATTTCCCTATGAAACTTACATGCCTTTCCTAAGGCTGACACAATATACACTCGATACCTTGAAAACACTACCAACCGGTATTTGTATTTTTGCACGAGATTTGCCCTCAAGTCAGGAGTGACATCCGAACCTTGATGGGAAAAATTCCTATTATATTCTTGTATGTAATATCTATTGATAAGTACCGACGCTATTAGGGCACAATGTTGTCAAGTTAGAGGTGAAACTCAGACCTTGATAACTAGTCCCACTCTTTGATTTTTATGTCTCGCCAAAGTCTCGAAGTTCCCAATCAATTAGGGACGTGAATTAACCAAAAGGACGAATATCGTAGGCCTAACATCGATGACGTATTTGTCTAAGTAAGTCAAGACACGTTGCCTCAATTCGAGAGGGGTTCGAATCACTTTGGTTAGTCATCGTTCCTCTACCCGGAACAATCCTATTTTTTATGAGCCTATCTTTTAAGTTATGTCGATTTTATGTGTGGGTTTAAACTTGATTCTTCGTTTACTTTGAGGCTTTTACACAAATCTCATGTATGTCCGCAATCTAAAACTCTAATCTTAAACTCTCACATCAAACTAAATTTACAAGCTTTATAATCTATGCAGGAATCTTGGTCGACTATGATGAAGCTATTTGACGAATCTATGTGTTATTGTGGTTGTGAAGCACTAAACGTAACATGGCATAGAAATACGAGACAGAAGTGACATGTCTGAAACATGGTGTGACAACTGTCACTTTTCCGTACATTCCGTACACTAATTGAACAGTAGTATGTGCTTTAATAACTGTGCATGATCTAGTTTACAAGACAAATGAATTTCTGATTACTGTTATATACATATAATGGCATTTCATGTTGCAAGACTTTTATCATTACTACATGCAACACGATATAGTTCTAATAATGCACAGAACAGAATTGGCACCATTATCAGACAAACTAAAAGTACTGACGGGAGTTCAGTACAGAGACAGGAAATGTTTTGAGAACCGGTGTGAGCCAGAAACCAAGTTCTACACTAGTATAGTGTGTAGGGAAGTAAGGACCACAAAACTGCATTCCTAAGTGATAGTTTAAGTGCCGGGAAGTGCCTAAAACTCACCCAAAGTGCAGAATTCTGCATAATTCAGCAAAAATCAGCTTTTTAACAAGCTAGTTTCATGTAAAAATATGACTAAATGGTCCTGAATGGTTTCCTAAGTGTCGGTAATTAAAAGTTTAGGATGAACCTTGTGCCAGGAGCGGCACCAGTGACAAGATGTAGCCTTACCAACTAGTTTCGTCCGAGATACAAGAGCCTCTGATGCAGCTGTGAGAGCTGAGGAAATCTACCAGGCCGCGTTTCTCACCTTGGGAAGCCCCAGTGTTATTCGCCAGGAAACAGGACAACAGTTTTTACACGCGTATATAGCCTAATCTGAGAGGAACTTAGAGGGAATAACGAGGGAGAAAAGTATTATGCATGGGTTACAGGGAGATAGACAACTAACCAACAAGAATCGGTACCCCTTACCGAGAACCGATGACTTGTCAACCAACTACAAGGTCCCAACTACTACTCCAAGATGGAATTAAGGACATGGTGCCCTCAGTTAAGGACACAAGAAGAAAGTTGACAGTTTCCACTTTGCATCAATTCCAGAGAATTGGATATCAAGGATCGGTATCCTTTGCCAAGGATTGATGACATGAACAGATAAATCGTAAGGTCCTAGTTACCACTCAAAGATCGACTTGAGGACAGGGTGTCCTCAACTGTGAATACAAGAAGGAAATATCCCTAAAACGACCTTTAGGACTCGCTTCGAGCATTACAAGTTCCTTGTCGTACCATTTGGCTTAACACATGCATCGATAGTATTCATGGACCTCATGAATCGAACGTGTAAGCCATACCAGGATAGATAACGATTATATTTATTGACTACATTCTTATATGCCCAACGACCAAGGAAGGTCGTGAGCAACATCTGCAATTTATCTTGCGACTCTTAGAGAAAGAACTGTTATGTGCTAAGATGTCGAAAAGCGGATTTCGAATTCGCGAGTTAAGAACTTTAGGATACGTGGTGGATAAGAACGAGATTCATGCCAACCCTGCAATCAAGAGCTAAGGAGTTAGAGTTGCAATTATGTGACGCTTCTCGACAAAGTCTCGATTGCTCGTCGATGCAACGAGACCATGTCATTGCATACGCGTCAAGTTGATTAAGGGATCATGAGAAGAAACCTTGATCTAGATACAGTAATTGCGCACCGCAAATTTGACGTCATTACCTGTAAGAAAACGCTGCACGACCTTTACTGATCACAAGGGTTGCAGCACACCGTTGATCGTAAGAACTTAAATATTAACGAAGATGGACTGAGCTACTGAACGATGTAGACTATATGGACATGTTACGTGCTTGGGTGATAAACTTTTATGAAAAGTTGGAACACTCACTTGCCCTTAGTAGAATTTTCCTACAACAGTATTTATTACACCGCTGTTTAAATCGCTTCGTGTGAAGCTTTAGATGGAACATAATAAGTCGATCCCCGTTGTGTTAAATGGAGACCGGAGATAAACAATCTACTGGCCCGAGTTGGCTCAGGAAAAATTAGAGGCAAGATCGTTCAGATCTGTGATCATATCAAGACAGTCTGCGGAATACAGAAAGATTGCACCGACGAGCGGCAGAAATCGTAGGAATTTGAGAGAAGAAGTATGGATTTAATGGGAGCCTCGCCTTGAAAAGGCGTGATGCGATATGGAAAACGTGGAAGGTTGGACCCCCGGTATATTAGACCTTTCGAGATCCTGGTAGGGATCGGGACCATTGCTCACAAGCTGAAACTTCCAGAAAAGATCAGTAGTGATCGCGACACATTCTGTCTAGTCTTTAGAGGAGTCTGACTCAAGGAACAGTCGTTGTTCCCACAAACAAGATTCACGTCAACGACAAACTCCAATTTACTATAGATCCTGTTAAGGATGCGGACTAAGAGTCCACAAAACACGGAGAAGACATAGTTGATTTACTTTAGTACGTTAGAATTCATATCATGACCCAAAGTTACATGGGAACATGAAGACAAATTTTAAACCTAAGTGACCACATTTGATTCACAACTCCCCTGCGACCGATGGCATCGCTTGAATTTCGGGATGAAATTTTTTTAACGGGGGGACTCTGTGACAACTGTCACTTTTTCGTACATTCCGTACACTAATTGAACAGTAATCTGTGCTTTAATAACTGTGCATGATCTAGTTTACAAGACAAATGAATTTCTGATTACTGTTATATACATACAATGGCGTTTCATGTTGCAAGACTTTTATCATTACTACATGCAACACGATATAGTTCTAATAATGCACAGAACATAATTGGCACCATTATCAGACAAACTAAAAGTACAGACGGGAGTTCAGTACAGAGACAGGAAATGTTTTGAGAACCAGTGTGAGCTAGAAACCAAGTTCTACACTAGTATAGTGTGTAGGGAAGTAAGGACCACAAAACTGCATTCCTAAGTGATAGTTTAAGTGCCGGGAAGTGCCTAAAACTCACCCAAAGTGCAGAATTCTGCATAATTAAGCAAAAATCAGCTTTTTAACAAGCTAGTTTCATGTAAAAATATGACTAAATGGTCCTGAATGCTTTCCTAAGTGTCGGGAATTAAAAGTTTCACAAAACAGTACATAAAGAACACTAAACGGTATAGTTTGACACTTTAACAAACCGGTATCTAACCGAACAACCAGACACTACCCGAAACACCAAAATTATACTAGAAACATTGTTTTAATGTTTCTGAGCTAGTTATGATCCCCGAACACCCTAACACACTATATAACACATGTTACACATAAACACTAAACATTATACTCAACTTTTAACTAGATCTCTAACTTACCATTTAATCACAACTAATACCCCCCCTTGGTTGGGACGGTCACCATGTGGCCCCCACCATAATCTTCCCTTGATCTCCTAGATTTCATTTGATCTTACCATGATTTGCTAAAGATTTGGTCTTGTACTTAGTAGACACAATAACCATTGGATAAAGGCCTAAGCATGTGTATAAGTTAAGCATGAAGGATCATAATCACCCACACTTAACACACCACTCCACCTCCCTTCCCTTCTCTCCCTCTCGGCCGTGAATACCCACCAACACCACCACCATTATCAACTCACTTCCCTCCATTCCAAGATCATTACATGATGTTAGAAGGTGTTTAGTGAAGCTTGGTGGTCTTGGATCTTGAAGGACCTATCCCAATGCTTTTATCCTCCACATTTGTCATCTACAACATCTTGTGTTCATCCCTAGCCTTTGTGCTAGTAGTAAGTGTAACAACTCTCATCAAAAGTCCTAATTATTATTTTATTTTGTCCAAAAAGGAAACCCTAATTAAGACCCCCAAGTGATCCTGCATAAAACCTAAAATTTTCAGAATAATCAGAATCAGGATCAGGGCCCCTAAAACTCAGGGAGGTAAACCCTAGTTGATAAAATCCACACAGTTTTACGTGTAAAACGAAATTGAACGCATGACCAACTCAGCAAGGCTACTTAGACACGGGGCTACCCTATGGTAGGGGACACCCCTTGCGCCACGCGACGACCCCTCGCGCCATGCGAGGGGGTCAGTTTTTCAGCTATAAGTAGTAGACTTTGGCACTTGCAATTTCGCGTTGGTTCGACGTAGAAATTCAATTCGTACACTGAGATATTGTAGAAATAGTCCTAAAACCACACACAAATCACGAAACGCTGCCGCAACAACAGGGTAATAACTCGATCGCTGCTATGATTCAATGTCCGATCGATTGAAACTATCCAATGGATGTTTAAGTGCTGCCCAAATTAGGGTTTATACTTTGTCATCCGTCGTGAATTCGATGGATGTTTAAGTATCGCACTTTGTCATTCGTTGTGAAGGTTTAATCTCGTGAGTTATCATAAATGTTGTATTAGTTACTGACCTAGTTCGTGTGCATGTTATTAATTTAGGTTACAAGGCTAAACAGTAGGCTTAAACTCTGCCCATTAAATCTGCAAAGTGAGTCATTCTCTTTTTATCAAATGTTTTACAATACTCCATTTTCAAATGTTATAATTACAGGGATTAAGTCGTGGTTATCTTAATCACTGGCTAGTGGTGTATTGTGCACATTACTAGTTTCTCACGGGTTAGGCTAATAAATCCTAACAGTGATAAATGTCACTACTTGGGGAAAGACCCAATAGTGGTATGACCATCGTCACCAGGTGACACGGCGCCAGATAAAATAATCGAACATTTCAAGTTTTTAAAAGATTCTGTTAAAATCTTCCGCTGTCACATCAATTATTAAATACCACGGGTTCCTGTCCCGCGGCTCCTGACCGGGTCAAACCAGGGTTGGGGCCGTGACAGGAAAAGGTGGTATCAGAGCCACTGATTTAAGCCAATTACGTATTTAGAAATTACTTAATTCTACTGATTGCCATTTTATGATTACATGTCTTATTATTTGAATATTTGTTTACAGTATGGGTAAGCAAAGACTTTCAGACATCTATCGTAAAATAGATAGTACACCAAAAGATAAGGGATCATCATCCTCAAAACACTCAACAAATACTGAGGAAGGAATATTTGTCCGTAAGGCACAATATGAGGAACCACTTTCTCCTAATAAAAGAAGTTTGATTATTAGGAAAAGTCAAGAGAAAATGAAGAAGTCACAACTAAAAGAAGTGAGGACTAATCAGGAAACCCAGAAATTAGGCCATAACCCACCATGGGAAGATAAGTTAGATGAAAAATGGGCAGATCTCTATATGTTAGCCACTGTAGCAGTATATGCAAAATTTTAAAAAACCTGACTCAGTCCTAGCACCCATATCACCTACAAACTTTATCTAGTAAATAAATAAGTTTACAATAAACCCTAATATGTTTTAATTGTCAGTTGTCCTTTGTATTAAATTAGTCATACGGTATGCAATAATACTTAAATGTTTATCTGTGAAATTTTGTTATAAAATTTAGAGTTAATTGCCATTTTCGCCCCTGAGGTTTGGGCACATTTGCCATTTTCGTCCAAAATGACAGTTTGGTACCATTTTGCCCCTGAGGTTTGGGCACATTTGCCATTTTCGTCCAAAATGACGTTTAAAAACCATTTTGCCCCTCACGTTTGGCCATTTTTGCCATTTTCATCCAAATCTCTAACCTAGTTAAAAAGTTCTGTTAAATGATAATTTTTTTAATTTAATTTTTTATATTTACTCTATAAAATACAATTGTTTAATTTAATTTTTTAAAAAGTTCTCTAACATAATTGTTTATTATATTTTATAGAGTAAATATAAAAAATTAAAGAGTTAATTACCGTTTCGACCCGTACCGTTTCGAGCCGAACCGTTTCGACGCGAACCGTTTCGACCAGTACCGTTTCGACGCGAACCGTTTCGACGCGAACCGTTTCGACGCGAACCGTTTCGACGCGAACCGTTTCGACCCGTACCGTTTCGAGCCGAACCGTTTCGACGCGGTTTCGAGCCGAACCGTTTCGACGCGAACCGTTTCGACCCGTACCGTTTCGAGCCGAACCGTTTCGACCCGTACCGTTTCGACCCGTACCGTTTCGAACCCGTACCGTTTCGAGCCGAACCGTTTCGACGCGAACCGTTTCGACCCGTACCGTTTCGCCCCGTACCGTTTCGAGCCGAACCGTTTCGAGCCGAACCGTTTCGAACCCGTACCGTTTCGAGCCCGAACCGTTTCGACGCGAACCGTTTCGACCCGTACCGTTTCGACCCGTACCGTTTCGCCCCGTACCGTTTCGAGCCGAACCGTTTCGACGCGAACCGTTTCGAGCCGAACCGTTTCGACCCGTACCGGTTCGGCTCGAAACGGTTCGCGTCGAAACGGTTCGGCTCGAAACGGTACGGGTCGAAACGGTACGGGTCGAAACGGTTCGCGTCGAAACGGTTCGGGTTCGAAACGGTACGGGTCGAAACGGTACGGGTCGAAACGGTTCGGGTCGAAACGGTTCAGCTCGAAACGGTACGGGTCGAAACGGTTCGCGTCGAAACGGTTCGCGTCGAAACGGTTCGCGTCGAAACGGTTCGCGTCGAAACGGTACGGGTCGAAACGGTTTGCGTCGAAACGGTTCGGCTCGAAACGGTACGGGTCGAAACGGTAATTAACTCTTTAATTTTTTATATTTACTCTATAAAATATAATAAACAATTATGTTAGAGAACTTTTTAAAAAATTAAATTAAACAATTGTATTTTATAGAGTAAATATTAAAAATTAAATTAAAAAAATAATCATTTAACAGAACTTTTTAACTAGGTTAGAGATTTGGATGAAAATGGCAAAAATGGCCAAACGTGAGGGGCAAAATGGTTTTTAAACGTCATTTTGGACGAAAATGGCAAATGTGCCCAAACCTCAGGGGCAAAATGGTACCAAACTGTCATTTTGGACGAAAATGGCAAATGTGCCCAAACCTCAGGGGCGAAAATGGCAATTAACTCTAAAATTTAACCTAGCATTTTTGTGCATTTTTGCATATATGCTAAACAACATGAATGAGTTATCTGAAGCCCTTCAGAATCTCAATCTCTATCTGGTGAAAGTGGAAGTTTCCCAAGACTTTACTGGTTACATACCCGATGTAGAAGAACCTATGGAATTCCACGCTCCACCTCTGGAGAAACCAAAGCCTAAGAAAAAGAGAAGATTCGTAGGCTGGAGGCGTGTACGCAGAAGGAAACCAGCAACTAGAAAGTTTCCCAAAATAGAGAATCCCATAGATAAAGGAAAAGGAATTGCGATCGGAGAAGAATCCAGGCAAGTAGAAATGGAAATTGGGGAAAGTTCTAAACAAGTCGAGGAGTTGCCATTGCAAGAAGAGTTGGATCGCATATTGGCAAGCTGTGATATCATTAGACCTATCAATACCAACCTTTACCCTTATCCTGCTGAAACTCAACTTCCAATAAATTTAGAACCAGCCATCCCAGAACCTTTGATCCACACCCAACCTCTAGGAATGGATGAGTGGTGGACTAACGACTGGCAGTTTCAAAACCTTCTCAACAACCCTTATACCTTTTTCCCTCAATTCGACCCAGAACCTATACCAAATCCACCAATGAGTAATGAAAACTTAGCTGAACTCCGCCATTTTGGCGAGGAGCTGATAGGTGCAGGGAATAAGATTCGGGAGGTAGGAGAACAGATCTCCTGGAAGTACGACGAGAGGGAACGTCACTTCTAAGGTGCCCAGAAATAGGATGATGGTGAAGTTGTGATTGTATAATAGTAAAAGTAATAATAAAATAAGTCTATATAATAACCTACAAATAAAACTTTGTAAGATAACGGTGTGTACTGATGCATAATATATATATATATATATATATATATATATATAAAATGGGAATCGAGAAATCGATAATTTTGGATATATATATATATATATATATATATATATATATATATATATATATGTGTGTGTTGTGAAATTTGTATGATTGTTTTGTGTATAATTGCTATTTACTCTATACTAATAAATTATATATATTAATTATCGGATGGAAAACGCTAATAATGAACCAGTTAATGAGATTAACCAATCTGAGCAACACCAGGAGGATCAATTTATGACTAGGCAAGATATCGAGAATATCGTTGCTCAAGGAATAGCCAATGCTATTCCAGCAATTCTTGCAGCTGCCCAGAAACCTGTTGAACCTCAACAAATCATTCCTAGTAAACGTACCCAAGAAGATAACTTCAGTAATAGTTTAAACGGAGGTGGCAATCATACTACCAACGATAATGATACACAGCAGGCCCCACTCCCTAAGAAAATGAAAGCTGCAACACCTGGTTGCACTTACAAAGAATTTCTTGCTTGTAAACCAGCTGAATTTGCAGGCAATGAAGGGGCAACTACAGCACTGCGTTGGTTGGAGAAAACCGAAGCAATACTTATGATAAGTAAATGTGCTGAGGAAGACAAAGTCATGTATGCGTCACATCTTTTCAAAGAAGGGGCGCTAGAATGGTGGAATACGGTACTTCAAGCCAAAGGAAGAAGTACGGCATATGCCATGAGTTGGGAAGAATTTAAACCGCTAATGGAAAGAAAATTCTGTCCCGAATATGAAAAGGAACAAATGGCAAATAAGTTCCTGAACCATCGAATGATGGGTGTAGATTGTCGGGGGTATACTTCGACATTCTTCGAATATGCTAGAGTGGTACCAACACTGGCTTCGCCAGAACCGGTGCTTATTTCTCGCTATATTTGGGGATTGATTAGCGAAATCCGTAATATCATTAAAGCTGTGAGACCTCGCACTATTGACGATGCTGTGGAATTAGCTAACACCTTAACTGACGGACTGGTACGCACAAGTGAAGAAAACCGGAAAAAAGAAGTAGCCCAAAAGCTTACCCAAGGATTCCGTATGGGTAACCGTAGCAATTTCAAGAGAAAAGGGGCTGGACAATCTTCCACTGTTCCATTTTGCAATTCCTGCAAAAGAAAGCATTTTGGAAGATGCAAGGGATATTGCAATTTCTACAAAATCCCAGGACATCAAGAGGAAGACTGCAAGAAGAAGAAATCAACGGTTTGCTACAACTGTGGAGAAGCTGGACATTTCAGGCCAGACTGCCCGAAATTAGTTAAACCAGCTAACAACAAAGCTAAAACTGCAGAAGGAACTACCAAGAAGAACGTGAGAGCCTTCCAACTGACTACTCAGGAAGCAGAGCTAATTCCTGATGTTATAGCTGGTAAGTTCCTAGTTCACGATGTCTATGCAAAAGTATTATTTGACTCTGGTGCAAACCAAAGTTTTATAAATACTTTATTCTGCCAAGCACTTAATTTACCTTTAACCAACCTTAGGCAGATTTTTACAGTCGAAACGGCAGATGAGAATTCTATCAACATAGATAAGGTTTTGCAAAAAGGAAATATAGAACTTTCAGGTCATAAATTTCATGCAAACCTATTACCAATGAAATTAGCTGTGTTCGATGTTGTGTTAGGAATGGATTGGTTAGTAGCCAACCATGCTCGAATCCTTTGTGATAGAAATTCCGTAGAAATTCGTACCCCCACAGGAGAGGTAATTTAATTACAGGAGATAAGCCACGAAAGCCATTGAAATTTATTTCAGTAATGAAATTGGCCAGTTATTCAAGAAAGCAGGAAACAGTGTATATGATTTCAGTAATCATTAACACAAAGGGAAAGGAACTTAAGGAAATTCCAGTAGTTTCAGAATACCCAGATGTATTCCCAGAAGAATTGTCAGGATTACCACCTGATAGGGAAGTAGAATTTAGAATTCATCTAATTCCTGGAACTACACCGATAGCCAAGGTACCTTATCGGTTAGCACCCACAGAAATGCTAGAACTAAAGAAACAATTAGATGAATTGTTAAGTAAAGGATTCATACAACCTAGTTCATCCCCTTGGGGAGCACCAGTGTTGTTTGTAAAGAAAAAGGATGGTTCGATGCGAATGTGTATCGATTATAGGGAACTAAATAAAGTTACAATTAAGAATCGATACCCATTACCTAGGATTGATGATCTTTTCGATCAACTCCAGGGAGCTAGATACTTTTCTAAGATCGACTTACGCTCCGGATATCATCAATTAAAGGTACAAGAAAAAGACATACCTAAAACTGCTTTCAGAACTAGGTATGGTCATTACGAGTTTACAGTCATGCCCTTCGGATTAACAAATGCACCTGCAGCATTTATGGACATGATGAATAGAATCTGTAAACCATACTTGGATAAATTTGTAATTGTCTTCATCGACGATATACTTATTTATTCCAAAAGTCAGGACGAGCATTGTCAGCACCCGCATGCACTCTTAACTTTGTTAAGAAAAGAAAAGCTTTACGCTAAATTCTCAAAGTTTGAATTTTGGTTACAGGAAGTGCAATTTTTAGGACACATGGTGAACCACGAAGGCATTCACGTAGATCTTGCAAAAATAGAAGCAATCACCAAATGGAAGGTTCCACAATCAGCTATGGAAATTAGAAGCTTTTTAGGATTAGTTGGATACTATAGGCGCTTTATTAAGGATTTTTCTAAAATAGCTGTACCATTAACTAATCTAACCTGTAAATCAGTTAAGTTTGAATGGGGACCTAGACAAGAAGAAGCCTTTAGAATTTTAAAGCAAAAGTTAACAAATGCTCCAATTCTAGCTTTACCAGAAGGAACATCAGATTTTGAAGTATATTGTGATGCTTCAAAGCTAGGATTAGGATGTGTGT
Source organism: Helianthus tuberosus (assembly GCA_030545235.1). Taxonomy (NCBI): domain Eukaryota; kingdom Viridiplantae; phylum Streptophyta; class Magnoliopsida; order Asterales; family Asteraceae; genus Helianthus; species Helianthus tuberosus. The sequence goes on along the minus strand of JARYGA010028863.1, from coordinate 32,239 downwards.
TAAGGCAACGCAAGAAGGTAATTGCGTATGCATCAAGGCAATTGAAAAAGCACGAGGAAAATTATACGACTCATGATTTAGAGTTAGGAGCCATAATTTTTGCCCTTAAAATTTGGAGACATTATCTGTATGGAAGTAAGTTTACTGTCTATACGGATCATAAAAGTTTAAGGTACATATTTGGGCAAAAAGAATTAAACATGAGACAAAGGAGATGGATGGAAATACTAAGCGATTACGACTGTGATATTCAGTATCACGAAGGAAAGGCAAATGTAGTTGCAGATGCCTTAAGTCGTAAGTATCATGAGAAACAAAGACGAGTTCGTGCTCTTAGATTAAATCTACAGTTAGATTTAATGGAACAACTAAAGAATGTTCAAGAAACAGCAATCAAGGACGATGTTGAAGGAATAAAAGGACGAATAAAAGAATTAGAGCAAGGAAATGATGGAATTTGGAGATTCCATAAGAAAAGGATTTGGGTACCTAAACAAGGAGAATTAAGAAATAAAATTTTAGAAGAAGCTCATAAATCTAGGTATACCATGCATCCAGGAAATAATAAAATGTACCAAGATTTAAGAAATAATTTCTGGTGGATAGGAATGAAAAAGGACATAGCTAGATATGTTTCTAAGTGTCTTACTTGTTCACAAGTTAAGGCGGAACACCAGAAACCCTCAGGTCTACTTCAACAATTAGAAATGCATGTATGGAAATGGGAACTCATAACAATGGACTTTGTTACTAAGTTACCCAAAACCAGAAAAGGTAATGATGCGATTTGGGTAATTGTGGATCGATTAACCAAGTCAGCTCATTTTCTACCCATGAAGGAAACCTTTAACATGGAAAGGTTAGCCAAGTTGTATGTAGACGAAGTAGTATCCTTAAATGGAGTTCCACTCTCCATTGTATCAGATAGGGATAGTCGTTTCACTTCCCATTTCTGGACAAGTTTCCAGGAAGCCATGGGAACTCGACTAAATTTAAGCACTGCATACCATCCTCAAACAGACGGACAAAGTGAAAGGACGATCCAAACCCTGGAAGACATGCTTAGAGCATGTGTGATAGATTTTGGTGGAAATTGGGATGACCACCTACCTTTGATCGAATTCTCCTATAATAATAGCTATCATGCAAGTATCGAAGCTGCCCCATTCGAAGCACTGTATGGACGCAAATGCAGAACTCCGTTCTGCTGGGCAGAAATAGGAGAAAGTCAATTATCCGGTCCTGAAATAGTACAAGAAACCACCGACAAGATCACTCAAATCATGGAAAGACTGAAGACTGCTCGTGATCGTCAGAAAAGTTATGCAGACAATCGGCGCAAGCCGTTAGAATTCCAAGTTGGAGACAAGGTACTTTTCAAAGTTTCTCCTTGGAAAGGAGTAGTACGGTTTGGTAAGAAAGGAAAGCTAAGTCCAAGATACGTAGGACCATTTCCAGTAATCCAACGTATAGGACCAGTTGCTTATCGCTTACAACTTCTAGAAGAGTTAACTGTAGTACATGACGTATTTCATGTATCCAATCTCAAGAAATGTCTATCTGACGATTCTCTGGTAGTACCTCTTCAAGATGTAGAAATAAATGAGAAGCTAAAATTTGTGAAGAAACCACTGCCGATAGAAGACAGAAAGATTAAGTTTCTCAAGCATAAGCGACTAGTTCTAGTCAAAGTTAAATGGAGTTCTAAAAGAGGACCCGAATACACTTGGGAGTTGGAATCAGAGATGAAGCAAAAGTATCCCTACTTATTCCAGTAAATCTCGATGACGAGATTTTAATAAGGTGGGGAGGATGTAACAACTCTCATCAAAAGTCCTAATTATTATTTTATTTTGTCCAAAAAGGAAACCCTAATTAAGAGCCCCAAGTGATCCTGGATAAAATCTAAAATTTTCAGAATAATCGGAATCAGGATCAGGGCCCCTAAAACTCAGGGGGGGGGGGTTAAACCCTAGTTGATAAAATCCACACAGTTTTACGTGTAAAACGAAATTGAACGCATGACCAACTCAGCAAGGCTACTTAGACACGGGGCTACCCTATGGTAGGGGAGCACCCCTCGCGCCACGCGACGACCCCTCGCGCCACGCGAGGGGGTCGGTTTTTCAGCTATAAGTAGTAGACTTTGGCACTTGCAATTTCGCGTTGGTTCGACGTAGAAATTCAATTCGTACACTAAGATATTGTAGAAACAGTCCTAAAACCACACACAAATCACGAAACGCTGCAGCGACATCAGGGTAATAACTCGATCGCTGCTACGATTCAATGTCCGATCGATTGAAACTATCCAATGGATGTTTAAGTGCTGCCCAAATTAGGGTTTATACTTTGTCATTCGTCGTGAATTCGATGGATGTTTAAGTATCGCACTTTGTCATTCATTGTGAAGGTTTAATCTCGTGAGTTATCGTAAATGTTGTATTAGTTACTGACCTAGTTCGTGTGCATGTTATTAATTTAGGTTACAAGGCTAAACAGTAGGCTTAAACTCTGCCCGTTAAATCTGCAAAGTGAGTCATTCTCTTTTTATCAAATGTTTTACAATACTCCATTTTCAAATGTTATAATTACAGGGATTAAGTCGTGGTTATCTTAATCACTGGCTAGTGGGGTATTGTGCACATTACTAATTTCTCATGGGTTAGGCTAATAAATCCTAACAGTGATAAACCTCACTACTTGGGGAAAGACCCAATAGTGGTATGACCATCGTCACCAGGTGACACGGCACCAGATAAAAATAAGATAGAAGCCATTGTAATCGCTCTTATGCTGCAATTTATAACTACGTGTCATTTTGTCAAAATGAATGATTCACCAGTAATTCCCCGCTGACAAAATATTTTTAAAACATGTTTTAGGCGACCTACTGTAAATCAAGGAAAACGTGCTACGGAGCACTAACAAGCTTGAAGAGGTGGCTCAGTTAAAATGAATAAACATGTTTTAATAAATCAGGGAATTTCCTAGTAATATTCCTCTATTGTAAATTACGGGGTTTATCCCGAATTATGAAATAAAATAATCGGACATTTCAAGTTTTTAAAAGATCCTGTTAAAATCTTCCGCTGTCGCATCAATTATTAAATACCACGGGTTCCTGTCCCGTGGCTCCTGACCGGGTCAAACCGGGGCTGGGGCCGTGATAGTAAGGCCCTCATAACCCTTTGTTACTTCATATTTTGATGGTTAAAAGATGATACACATTGTTAATCATGATGAACCCTAAAGAACTTGATCATGAATCTTTAACATAAGCTTATAAACATATGAATACTTGTTGTTTAGTGATGATTTGCTTCTTGATGATTGATGATTTATGTTAGTGATGTTAGACACCATAAGAAACCTACTATATTGTGATTAAACACATGATCTAGTAAGTTAAGGTGATGATCTTGTGAAAGACCAAGATCACCATGCTTATTGTTTTCATGAACTTGAAAGATGAAAATGATTTTTGTGAATGATGTAGTATGTAATATGTTACTAGACATAAACATGGAAGATTTCAAAAATAGTTTTCCAAAGAAACCAAGTTAAATCACAAGATTTACATGAACATAGTTTTTAAAGAAAATAACCATGTTTCTAGTAGTGAAACAAGTGTAAGAATACAGTGTTTACAAGAAAAACCCAAGAGAATGATTTTTGGAAAAATCATCTAGTAAGTTGTAAACACATAAATCTTTCAAGAATGAGATTTTTAAAGAAGTAAACACACTTTAAAGGGTAACTAAACCTACTAAACACACTACCAAGTTTCTACAAGTTTTTATGAAAGTTCAAGTTCATGATTACTATGTAAGTAGCATTGTGTTGGCACTTGGTAAGTGTAGGATGATTGTTGATTGTTTGTGATGATTTTTGAAAAGAAAATGATATGCTTTGATAGCATGGACACCTCCATTTTCGGGGGAAACTATGGCAAAATTTTCTAAAAATATAAACACTTAGAAAAATATTTTCTAAACAAATATTTACAAGTGTGTTTTAACCATGGTTTTCAATATAAACTTTGCCATAGATTTTGTTACAAAAATACAAATATTGGAGGTTTGTTTTTGTAAATAAAAATAACTAAATATATATTTGAAAGGTATATATTTAAAAGACATGTGTGTGAATATTTGTATACTTTGTGTAATAGTTATATTATTTTAGGATTTAAAATAATATGACTTAACAAATACCAAGAACTTACAATCCAAAAATAATACCAAAAATCACAAGGAATAAATATATAAGTTACACACTTAATAATGTGAAATCAAACGCAAGAACGTAACTTATAAAATATTCCAGAAAATGCCGTTATAAATATAATTTTGGTAAATATTATTTTGGATACGAAAGGGATGAAAATATGATTTTTATTACAAGTATATCATATTTTCGACAAGGAGAAAATATATTGTTTTTGGAAGTTAAAATATATTTTCTTGGAATATTTAGAAGATATATGATTTTTGGGAAAAATATATATTTTCTGGACAATACATTATTTTTGGGACAAAATAAATTATTATATATTTTCTAAAGTGAGACTTGAAAATATATTAATTTGGAACTACAAATACAAGAATACGAAAATACATGTATGAGATACCCCCATCCTTGGGAAGGAAATACGAAAATAAATAATTGAGAAGTATTGTTACAAAAATATTGTTTAACAATTATTCCAAAATTGAATATAATTTAAAGTTAAAATAATTATTATTTTAACAAGTAATTATAACTTTGGATAATGTTAAAGACATAAAAGAATGCTTGATCGCAAAATAGTGAGTTTATGCTCCCCCTTTTCTCTTAACTGTTTTTGGTTTTATAACTCTCGGGGGGTGGAATAGATGTTACGAATGCTTAAACGGTATGAAATGCCTATGAAATGCACTATTAGATCATGTGAGCATAGACTTAATATTGAAATGCCATTAATTCTTAATTAGGGACGAAGGTTAGATCTAACGGGTACGGCTGAGCCCCACTCATGGTCCTCATGTGATCACTTGAGTGCTTCGGTGTCCCAGTCGAGGGAAATCGACATAGTCAAGGGAAATCGACATAGTCAAGGTAAATTGACATAGTCGAAGGGAAATTCGACATAGTCGAGGGAAATCAACATAGTCGAGGGAAAATCGACAAGGGTATAAGCCTACTCATTTCGAGTGCTCCCTATGTCCTCACATGCCTTAATGTCCTTGTAAAACATTTACTTGGTATGTTCATACACGCTTTTCATACCTGTTTTCAGAGGAGTCTCTCAAAGGTTTACAAGTTTACCAGTGCTCACACAAAATGCATAAACTCACTCAACTTTTGTTGATGTTTTCCAAAATTACATGTATTTCAGGTGCCAGGTTGGATCTTGGGTGCAGGTGTTGTTTCTAGAAGTAGACTTCAAGTTTAGATGTCATCCACTTTTGTTGGATTGTAACCTAGTCGAAGGTTGTGTTTTAAAACTTTAATAACCGGTGTTTGTAATACTCAAATTTTATGAATGGATGAACATCGTTTTGATCATGTAGTTGTTTATTATGATTGAATGCAATGATATTAAACCAGTCACACATCATACGCTTCCGCAAAAGTCAGGGTGTGACACATGGTGGATACGCCACTGGTACTTCCTATATATAAGTGTTTCTGGCATGTTACCGAACCTTCGTACCACGCGCTAAGTGAAGTTCGTAGTTTTGGAGGCTCGGGTTGAAGTTGTTGAATCTATTTGGTTAACCTGTGTGAAAGTATTACGAGAGTGGTTAGCGAAGCATGACGCCGATGATGAGACAGACGTGGCATGATTGAAACATGGCGGATACGCCGCTGGTACTTCCTATATATAAGTGCTTCTATCATGTTGCCGAACTTTCGTAGCACGTGCCATGTGGGAATTCGTTGTTTTGTGGACTGTGTTGAGATTGTCAACGCCAATCTATGTGAATCTATTGGGTAATCTACGTGAATCTATTGAGTTAATCTATGTGAATCTATTGGGTAATCTATGTGAATCTATTGAGTTAATCTATGTGAATCTATCGGGTTAAACTATATGTGTATGATGATGATGAGTGTGTTGTTATGTTTGGCGAATACGACACGTAACATGACACCGAGTACTAGGCAGAAGCGATGTGCCCGAAGCGTGGTGGATACGCCACTGGTACTTCCTATACATAAGCGTTTCGGACATGTTGCCAAACTTCGTACAACGTGCCATGCGAAGGTCATGGGATTGCGGTGTGAATCTATTGAAATCTACTGGAATCTATGAATCTTGTTGGAAACTTGAATCTTTAATCTATGTGAATCTTGCTGAATCTTGAGTCTTTAATCTATCATGTGTGAATCTATACTGTGAGACTTTGTGATCTAGACTTATATGATCCTCTTGTTGGATCTTTAGATGTCTTCTCGTAAGCTATCTGACACTCTCAAGAGATCCAGGGAAAAGTCTCAGAAGAAGATGATGTCCTTTATGGCCGACCAGATCGCTCGAGTCGTGCCAAAGATCGTCTCTAAGATCCAAGGATCAAACACTCCTCCATCCTCTGTGGAATCGAAAGGCGAGAAGCTAAAGCCTACTAAGTTCAGCTACAAACATTTCATCTCTTGCAACCCTAAGCCTTTCACGGGCAGTGATGGGGTGACCGCTATGCTCGAATGGTTTGACAGCATCGAGGTTACCTTCATTAACAGCGAGTGCCTAGAGCATCTAAAGACTAGGAGCGCAACGGGAATGTTTCAAGGCAGAGCGTTGGAGTGGTGGTCAAATGAGAGAAACATCCGTTTAAATAATGAAGCCTATGCTCTTCCATGGGCTGAGGTGGGTGAGCTAATGATGCTTGAGTTTTGCCCTCCCCATGAACAACTGAAGCTTGAAGAAGAATTCTGGCACTTGAAGCAGATTGGTGATGATAATCTGGCTTATGCTACTCGTTTCAATGTAACACTCTACTCATTTTCATCATATTTTAATATAAACAAGGTCTTAATATACCCAAAACCTTAGCTTTTATATCAAACATAAGGAGAATTTAACCAACTTAACATCTAGGACAAGTGCTACTAGTTTAGAAATCCCAAAACAAAAGAACAAGTGTTTAAGTGTTAACTACATAGACATAGATTTGAACATATTTAAGTAATCACGGAAGCTTCAAAAGATTGTGTTCGGTTCTTGAAAAGATGCTTGATCGCCATCCGGATTAGGTCCATCATCACCTATGGTCAAAACCACACAAAAGATTAGTTTTGACACCTTAAATATAAGTCCGGTTAAGTTCCAAACTCAAAAATATGCAAAAACAACAAAATCCAACCACCCTGGACGGTCGCGCCGCGCGACGAGGACCACCCAAGGTGGTCGCGTGACGCCACCACCCATCGAATCACGCGACAGGTTTAATACTCGGCCGTGGTGCAGCGCCACGGCATGATTTCGACAGAAGGTTGTTGCTGAATTCTGTATATCAGTTCAGCAACACTAAATTCCAATTATAAACTTAAAACTATCATAACTTTTGACTCGTAAGTCCGTTCTAGGTGATTCTTTTTCCTATATGTCTGTAATTTAATTACCGACGCGTCTATAATGTTTATCATACCGAAAATGTGGTTTACGGACCGAATGACTAAAATCACTATGTATTTATTTGACCCGTTAAAGTTACACTTATTTTTCTATCTTTCCATTAGTAAACATAAGGCGCTTTTTACCCAACTTCCGAAATTTGATTGAACTAGTTTGTACAAAATGTCAGTGTGTTTTGTCTCAGGTCAACCAAGGTCATTAAGTTGAACTTGGTAGACAAATTAAGTTCTCAGGGTCATTAATTTGGACCTGGATACTTAAGTGGATTTCTAAATTCTGACAAAATCAACAAATGAAGTGAAATGGTAAGTTTGAATTGAAACTGTTATTGTCATATATCTTATATTTAGGTAGAGATTGTGCAGGTAACAGGTTTGTTTTTGAGAAAGCAGCTAAGTAAAATCCCAGCCTACTAATAGGGGAAGTCTGAAGACTTAAAAGTCAGATACAGTTCCTAAATCTACATTCAAGGGGGGAGCTTGAAGGTTGTTAAAGATTCAGATTCTGTGATTCATGCTAGCTGTTGATAGAAGAAAATAAGAGTTGAAGGAAGCAATCATTGTTAGACAATTTGGAAAGAGACCAAGTCTAAAGACTCGACGCCGAAGACTTCGTCAACATCCAAGGGGGAGTCTGTTGGTGCATAAATGTCTGTTAACTTCGTCTTTATCGAGTCTTATGTCTAGATATGATATACTAGCACACAACAGGTTGGAAATTAGGGTTAGTTTGTGTTAAAGTGGGTAATTTCATTTGAATGTGACAATGGCCATTTCAAACGAAATTAACAAGTTTAATTCCGCTTGAAATGGCCAGTGCCACTTTCAAATGGAATTACCTCCACTATATATAGGGTTGTTGCTAGTTCATTTGTAACGTTCGAGATTTCAGAGCCAAGGTGCTGCCAATTTGTCAAACGACCAGGATTGCTTTGAAATCGATAATAAAGAGATAATTAAGAGGAATTAAGCTGTTTTCACGTCTATATCATTGATTCCGCCTCTGATATAGATCTTAGACTCTTCTGATTGACTCGTTAGGGTCACACATCAATCCAACAAAATTTTTCAGAAATCAGTTTCTATGAATCAATTTACACTAGAATAGCATTCAAAACCCTAGTGTTCATCAAGTTCTATATAACCCATAATCACCTAATATGGTGGCCATGGATTTCATTATAATTTAGCATGATTTCGACATGTACTTGTCTAGGGTTTACTCCTAGACATTTCAATGTTCCTATTTCATCTACAAATCACACATGCATCATCAGATTTCGAATTCTCTAAATTCATGAGAATTTCAAGTAGAGAGGTTTTACCAATTTTTACATACCTTATGATCTCCTTGCAATGGGGATCACTAATCTATGCTCGCATTTCGTTTTGGACTTGATTTGAACCTTCAAATTGGAGGTTTTGACAAGAACTAGGGTTTTGGGGAGCTTGGGATCGCCCCCTGCTTCTGATCGATTTCCAGCAACAAAACACAAGTGTGTTTTGAGTTTAATTTTTTTGTTTTATTAATATTAGTTTCCATTTAAACACTTTTGGCCCCTCAACTTTCGTTTTTATTTGTTTTAACTCTTTAACTACTCATAAGGCATCATCTAACTAGGTTAATGTCATTCCTAGTTAGTTTATTTTTTTTTTCTTATTTATTCACCACATAATTGTATTATAAGAATTTGTATTTTCGGGGTGTTACAAGTCCACCTCCCTTAAAAGGGTTTCGTCCCCGAAACCAGAGTACATACTGAATAGTGTAGGGTAGAGACATTGCATCTCCTCTTCGGACTCCCATGTAGTGTCCGAACCTTTCCTATGCTCCCACTTGATCTTGACTTGGTCGATTTGTTTATTTCGCAAGTGCTTAACCTTTCGATCTAAAATCTCCAATGGCCATACCGCATAATTCAGGCTATCATCCACCTCGATATCATCATAATGGATATACGCCGTTTCCTCCGCTAGACATTTTCGTAGCTGTGATACATGAAACGTGCCATGTATTCCACTCAACTCTTCCAGTAGCTCGGGGCGATAGGTTACCTTTCCCACCCGCTCAATGATTTTAAATGACCCAATAAACCTCGGGCTTAGTTTCCCTCTCTTTCTGAACCTGATAACGTCTTTCCATGGGGAAACCTTTAACATAACCATGTCGCCTATCTGAAATTCAATCGATCTTCGTCTTTTATCGGCATAAGACTTTTGCCTATCTTGGGCGGCTTTCAAATGGGCTCGTACCACTTCAATTTTCTCATTAGTGGCTTGGACAACATCTTTATGGGCCAGTTCACGTGGTCCCACTTCACCCCAACACACCGGGGTTCTACATTTCCTACCATATAGTATCTCGTAAGGTGCCATGCCAATGCTCGAATGGTAACTATTGTTATATGAAAATTCGGCCAACGGTAGATAAACATCCCAACTTCCGCCGAAGTCGATGATACATGCCCGTAACATATACTCTAGCGTATGTATTATTCTTTTACTCTGCCCATCCGTCTGGGGATGGTAGGCGGTGCTAATGAAAAGTTTTGTTCCCATTTGTGCTTGAAAATTTTGCCAAAAGCCTGAAGTAAACCGGGTATCTCTATCCGACACAATAGATACTGGTACTCCGTGACGTGCCACTATTTCGTTTGTATATACATCGGACATCTTTTCCGAAATATATGTCTCGCGTATAGGAATAAAATGAGCACTCTTCGTTAGTCTATCCACAATCACCCATATAGCGTCGAATCCCCGAATCATTTTAGGCAGCTTGGTCAATAGGTCCATAGTGATATGTTCCCATTTCCAAACCAGGATCTCCAAAGGTAGCAGTTTTCCATACGGTTTCTGGTGTTCCGCTTTGACTTGTAAACAAGTCAAGCACTTCTCCACGTATTTTACTACATCCCTCTTCATTCCGGGCCACCAATAATTTTGTTTCGGATCATTGTACATCTTGGTCGCACCCGGATGAATAGAATATCCGGATTTATTAGCTTCATCGAGTAGAAGCGTCTTAACCCCACAAGAATTTGGAACCCATATTCTCCCGAATCGAGTCTTCAACCGTCCTTTCTATCCGACAAATCTTTTAACTGTCCGATTATTCTTTCCTTTTTCCAGTTCTCCTCTTTCACTGCTTCTACTTGCGCTTCTCGGATACGTTCAAGTATGCCCGAGGTCACAACCAGCTGCATCGACCTTACTCGTATTGGGACATAATCCCCTTTTCTTCTCAGGGCATCCGCCACCACATTTGCCTTCCCGGGGTGGTAATGTATTTCACAGTCAAAATCTTTCACCGTTTCTAACCATCGCATTTGTCGCATATTTAGCTCCTTCTGATCAAAGAAATACTTTAAGCTCTTGTGATCGGTGAATATGGTGCACTTTACCCCATACAAATAGTGCCTCCATATTTTTAACGCAAACACCACCGCAGCCAATTCGAGGTCGTGCGTGGGATATTTCTTTTTGTGTATTTTCAGTTGCCTCGAGGCATAAGCTATAACTTTGCCCCGTTGCATTAAAACGCATCTGAGCCCCGATAGTGAGGCATTCGAATAAACCACCAAGTCTTCGACCCCGTCCGGCAATGTTAATACCGGAGCTTGAGTTAACTTCTCTTTTAGCATTTTAAACGCTTTTTCTTGTTCGGCACCCCAAATGTACTCTTCCTCTTTTCGGGTTAACTTAGTTAGCGGCGACGCAATCTTGGAGAAATCTTTAATGAATCTCCTATAGTTTCCCGCAAGCCCTAAGAAGCTTCTGATTTCCGAAGGATTCTTCAGAGGGCTCCATTTTGACACGGCCTCTATCTTTGAAGGATCTACCAATATTCCATCGGCGCTTATGATATGGCCAAGGAATTGCACCTCTCGCAACCAGAAGGCGCATTTTGAGAATTTCGCGTACAACCTTTCTTGCCTGAGCGTATCTAACACCTCTTGTAAGTGGCGTGCATGTTCTGCTTCACCTTTCGAGTATACCAGAATATTGTCAATAAACACGATTACCGATTTATCCAGCATCGGCTTGCAAACCCGGTTCATGAGATCCATAAAAGCCGCGGGTGCATTTGTCAGCCCGAATGACATCATGAGGAACTCGTAATGTCCGTATCTCGTGCGGAAAGCCGTCTTCGGTACATCCTCCTCTTTGACTCTTAGTTGGTGATACCCCGATCTAAGGTTAATTTTTGAAAACCAGTTCGCACCTTGTAATTGGTCGAATAGATCGTCTATTCTCGGAAGCGGGTATCGATTCTTCACCGTGAGTTTATTTAACTCCCGATAATCGATACACATACGCATGTTTCCGACTTCTTTTTCACGAATAGCACGGGCGTGCCCCAAGGAGACACACTCGGCCTTATGAATCCTTTATCGAGCAAGTCTTGAATCTGCGACATTAATTCTTGTAATTCCGATGGTGCAAGTCGGTATGGTGCTTTTGCTATGGGTTTCGCGCCCGGAACTAATTCAATTCCGAACACTACCTCCCGCTCGGGTGGCATTCCCGGTAAATCATCCGGAAATACATATTCAAAGTCACGTACCACGGGTACGTCTCCAATCTTCGCTAATTCTTTCTCGGGCTCATTCGCGTATATCATAAATGATTTACATCCATGCCTCATGAGCTTGTGAGCTTTCATCATCGAGCATATTATAGGATTGCCTCCCTTTTCGCCATAGATTGTAACATGTTTTCTGCTCGGAGATGTTAGCTTTATCTCCTTACGGAAACACACGACCTTTGCGCGGTGTCGAGATGGCCAATCAATCCCTACAACCACTTGAAACTCCCCCATAGACATCGGGATTAGATCTATCAAGTATTCCTCATCATCGATACTTAATTTGCAGCTTTGACAGACATCACATACTATGAAACTTTTGTTATCTCCTATCTCAACCTCTAAAGGCATAGTTAATTTTGTCAATACAAATGAAGGATGTTGAATAAATCCATGTGAAATAAAGGATTTATTTGCACCCGTGTCAAATAATACACGTGCAGGGATTGAGTTTATTGCGAATATACCTAAGACCACATCGGGTTCTGTCTTTGCTTCAACTGCTGAAAGTTGGAAGGACCTAGCCTTCGCCTTTAGAGGTTCTATTGAAGATTCTTTAACGTCTCTCTTTCCAACTAAGTCTGGACATTCGGACTTTTTGTGGCCGGGCTGATAACATTTGTAGCAGACCGAGACTTTACCCGGGCATAAAGATGCCGTGTGCCCCGCTTTACCACATATGGGGCACAGTTTGTCTTTGAAACGGCACTCTCCCTTGTGCCCTTTTCCACACACTTTACAACTTGGCGACCCGCCTTTAGCATCCACTTTCTTTCCCGATTCCACAGTTCGAGCTTTCTTTGTAGGGCTTGGATTCACATCCTGTGCCCTTCTCTCACCCCTTTCAACTTGTTTCTTCAACTCTATTTCCCGCTCCCGGGCTGTGTTGATAATTTCTGTGAGGGTTTCATACTTTGAGGGAGTCATGAACTCCCGATATTCAGCACTCAGCATGTTGTATTAGTAGTATATCTTCTGCTCTTCAGTGGTGACTAACTCGTCACAGAATCTCATCTTATCCATAAAGATGCCCGTGATCTTATCTATTGTTTCACCCTTTTGTCTTAGCTGGATGAATTCTTCCTTGATCCTGTTAATAACCGCTTTGGTACTATGGTGTTTAAGGAACGGCACCTTAAACTCATCCCAAGTCATGACCCTCGCAGCTTCGGCTCCTGTCTCCTTCTTTTTATTGTCCCACCAATCCTTGGCTTGACCTCTTAATTGACCTGTTCCGTAAGCAACAAAATCACTCACGTCACAATGGGTCCTTTCAAACACCCCTTCGATGTAACTAGCCATCTTTGGCAAATTATCGGGTCAACCTCCCCGTTGTAGATTGGCGGTTTACACGCCATAAATTCTTTGTACGAACATCCTTTGCGTTCTCCCGATTTCTCTTTGATAAGGTTGACACTATCTTCCAACCTTTTGACTCGTTCCTCGACTAATGATAATACCGTGTTTTGAATTTTGTCTATGAACCGAGTAGACTACCCTCAATTGCCTTTCCCACTTCTTCGGCAATCAACTCTTTCATTTGTTTGGTGCTTGTCGGCACCGGATCATCATCGTTTCCTTCCGACATCATGAAACTGAAATGTTTACATCAATTATTAAACATCTCATTTATAACATAACTTTTTTTGCTTTGTTTTAGCCAAGTTCGTAACTTGCTTTAACCGTTCGCCTTTAGTGCACTTTCCGGGTTTGAGTGCGTTAACACGCTCTTCACATGCACATTGATTTACATCTTGTTTCTTACATAAGATAAAATCTACTAACATAAATAATTAATTCTTACCGGACGATCAATCAAGCTTGAACCGAACACTTTGTTGACAACCTTAAGCTCTGATTACCAGCTTGTAACACTCTACCCGTTTTCATAATATTTTAATATAAACAAGGTCTTAATATACCCAAAACCTTAGCTTTTATATCAAACATAAGGAGAATTTAACCAACTTAACATCTAGGACAAGTACTACTAGTTTAGAAATCCCAAAACAAAAGAACAAGTGTTTAAGTGTTAACTACATAGACATAGATTTGAACGTATTTAAGTAATCGCGGAAGCTTCAAAAGATTGTGTTCGGTTCTTGAAAAGATGCTTGATCGCCATCCGGATTAGGTCGATCGTCACCTATGGTCAAAACCACACAAAAGATTAGTTTTGGCACCCTAAATATAAGTCCGGTTAAGTTCCAAACTCAAAAATATGCAAACACAAAAAAATCCAACCACCCTGGACGGTCGCGCCGCGCGACGAGGACCACCCAAGGTGGTCGCGTGACGCCACCACCCGTCGCGTCACGTGACGGGTTTAATACTCGACCGTGGCGCAGCGCCACGACATGATTTCGACAGAAGGTTGTTGCTGAATTCTGTATATCAGTTCAGCAACACTAAATTCCAATTATAAACTTAAAACTATCATAACTTTTGACTCGTAAGTCCGTTCTAGGTGATTCTTTTTCCTATACGTCTGTAATTTAATTACCGACGCGTCTATAATTTTTATCATACTGAAAATGTGGTTTACGGACCGAATGACTAAAATCACTATGTATTTATTCGACCCGTTAAAGTTACACTTATTTTTCTATCTTTCCATTAGTAAACATAAGGCACTTTTTACCCAACTTCCGGGGCTTATTATCACCGGCATTTCAATATCCATCTTATGGCTTCATGCTCGTATGATTGTAACCACCTATGCTAACTATTAAATAACCTTGACGCTACCAATACATCATTATTCAACCCGTTTGACTCATCTATGGAATCCTCCATTGTGATGACTACCAAACGAGTTCTAACCAATTCTTGACCTATTATTCCATGTAGCGAACATTGTCGCTTCAATCTATACATATGCTAATTATCAAAACTTACTCAATGTAATGAATCAAGTTACATACCTTTAGTGCACGCCCTTCAAACGCAAATCGCCACCGGCTTGTCCACTTGACGCTCCGGTATCTTTTCCTATAGTGTTCAATCATGATGCGTTTAGAACTCTTTTCAATCATATATCGCATAATTTGCCAAAACATCACAATTATGCGTTTTAACTTTAAAATTTCAGTTTCGAGCCTTCTTTGAGGCATTTCTACAAACACTTAAAGGGCAGGATTTTATACCTTTTATATTCAAGTTCATGGCTTGTCGCTTAGCCAAAATTAAAATAAATCGAGCTATCACATATAGAATCAAACATCAAATTTTTCAGAAATCAGTTTCTATGAATCAATTTACACTAGAATAGCATTCAAAACCCTAGTGTTCATCAAGTTCTATATAACCCACTAATCACCTACAATGGTGGCCATGGATTTCATTATAATTTAGCATGATTTCAACATGTACTTGTCTAGGGTTTACTCCTAGACATTTCAATGTTCCTATTTCATCTACAAATCACACATGCATCATCAGATTTCGAATTCTCTAAATTCATGAGAATTTCAAGTAGAGAGTTTTTACCAATTTTTACATACCTTATGATCTCCTTGCAATGGGGATCACTAATCTATGCTCGGATTTTGTTTTGGACTTGATTTGAACCTTCAAATTGGAGGTTTTGACATGAACTAGGGTTTTGGGGAGCTTGGGATCGCCCCCTGCTTCTGATCGATTTCCAGCAAAAAAACACAAGTGTGTTTTGAGTTTAATTTTTTTGTTTTATTAATATTAGTTTCCATTTAAACACTTTTGGCCCCTCAACTTTCGTTTTTATTTGTTTTAACTCTTTAACTACTCATAAGTCATCATCTAATTAGGTTAATATCATTCCTAGTTAGTTTATTTTTTTCTTATTTATTCACCACATAATTGTATTATAAGAATTTGTATTTTCGGGGTGTTACATTCAAGCAGCTCAGTTTGATCGTTCCTCACTTGGTTTCTACTCCTAAGCGTGTGATAACCAAGTACATCAATGGTCTACCTCCTGCTATGCGTGATTCTATTGAAGCAGCTCAGCTCGAAACTATTGAGGAAGTCTACCGTCTTGCAGCTAGTCTCAACAACAATCGTATTCGTGCTAAGCAGTTTGCTACTTCTGCTCCTCCTAAGTCTGCAAATCAAGTCACCCAGCAGCCAAGTGGCAGCAAGAACAAAAGGAGAAAGTCTCAGGGTTCAGGATGCAATGCTATTGTTCCTGCTGTTATGGGTCATTTTCTAAGCATACTTATCCTGACTATTATCCTTCTTCTAATTGTTTATTTGTGACCGGGATATTGGACGGGGATATTGCTAACATCCTGGGCGATATCCTAAGCTTGAGTGAATTAAACACGTGAAGGTTAATGGCTGCAAGTTACTAACGGTCATCAGGACTTCTTCTCCTCAAGACTCGGGCGTGTTTGTTGAAGGAGAGACGTTGAACCCGAAAGACCAGGTCTACAACGTTCGATTAAGGAATATTCGGTGGATCCCGGAAGTTTAGGATAGTTGGTTATATTATCTTTACTATAAATAGATGGGGGCGGATCAGTTTAAGAAACACAATCTTTCACTTACACTCTCGTACACTTTTACTCACTGCAAACACCACACTTAAACACTTGTATTCGGATTACATTGTAACACATAGTTGATCCGCACCACATCCTGCACTGTATCCTGATATTTGAAGCAATAGAAGAACAAGGCAGCTGCGATTGTCAGCTCCCGAGGTTTTATGCCGGCGATCTAGATTGATCAAGGGCTTTCCTCGTACATCTCGTGTCCACCTTTACATTTTCGCTCATTGTTTGATCATAGATACAGCTCATTATCCTGAGCCGTATCCTGATAACTGTTTTTGCAAACTAATAAACCAATACATTTTTCACACGTATTTCTAGCACACTACCTCACTTAACTAATTTGATCACTTAATTGCTTAGGTAATTTTTGACCAAAACAATTTGGCGCCCACCGTGGGGCAAGTGGTGCTACTTTTACTAAAAATCTTTGCAAAATCATTAATCGGTTTTCTATTTTCTAAACTTTTTGCCACATTGTTTAAAATGGCCTCAAGATCAAACATGAGCTCTTCCACTATGTCTGCTTCAACCTTTGCTACCACTGGTTCGGTGCTTCCACCACCTCCCCCAAGGATGCCGTTTTCTTCACAACCTCAAGATGTTATCCCTACTCGGAGTGTCCAGGGATCTGCTCCTGTTTTAGCCTCTAATGATGAAATTTTGACTTTATTTGGAAGTGTGCAGGAACAAATGAGGCAGCAACAGGAGACTAACCAAATGCTATTAAGAGAAATACAACTCTTAAAAGCTAGCTCGAGTAGACCCGCTGAAGAAACTGTCACTCCTATACAGCCCAGGGCTTTGAACTTCAGTTCCGCGGTTTACACTGAGGATAATAGGGGGAATATCGTCCCAAGCCATTCTCAGAATCATACCCCTGAGATACCCTCTTCGGTCGCTGAAGAAACTGTCACTCCTATACAGCCCAGGGCTTTGAACTTCAGTTCCGCGGTTTACACTGAGGATAATTGGGGGAATATCGTCCCAAGCCATTCTCAGAATCATACCCCTGAGATACCCTCTTCGGTCAGAATATCGACCGTGAGAAGTTCAGGATATGCTTCAGGATTTGGCCAAAATCCTCAGAACGGTAATGTGTCAAATAATAATATTCTTGCTACTAACAATAATGGCTCTTTGCAGGATGCAGGTATGACGTCAACATTTACCAGGGAGCTCCAGAAATTGAAGGACATGATATCCAGTGTACCTGGAGTAGTCCAGCCAATTCCGGAAGTATCCCAAGACAACCACAGGATATCTCGCTTTGCATATCCCATCTGTGATGCTGAAATCCCAAAAAGATTTCAGACTCCCAACATGAAGCTGTATGATGGGACTACGGATCCTGAAGAGCATATTGCTCAGTATAGGGAAAGAATGGAGATTAACCCTATCCCTCCGGAGCTCAAGGAAGCATGCTTATGCAAGGGATTTGGTTCTACTCTGACAGGATCAGCCTTAAAATGGCTATTGAACGTTCCTCCTCACTCAATTACTTCGTTTGCTCATTTGGTTAATTTAGTTAACAGTCAATTTTCTTGTAGTCGGAGTTTTGAGAAACTAACTAGTGATCTTTACAGGATAACTCAAGGGCCTCAGGAATCCTTGAGGGATTATGTGAACAAATTCAGTCGAGAATCCTTGGATATCCCACATCTTGATGTTGCAACAACTGTGCAAGCTTTTAATATGGGGTTACAAAAGGATTCTCAGTTTTATCAAGATCTTGTAATGAATCCCTGCAGGAATCTCGACGAAGCTCGTAACAGGGCTTTGAGGTATATCCGTCTGGAAGATGACAAGAAGATGCAGGAGAGGATGAACTCTACCTCAACCTATGAATCAACTAACAGGAAATCGGAGACCTCGTATAAGCCATATCGCTCCAGGCCATATGGCAGAAATGATAACAAGAAAGTGAATGCTGTTGAAGACGAGGATCCTGAAGAATATCCTGACTTATCTGAATACTGCTTTTCTGTTAATATACCTGAATTAATGTATGCTATGCAGGGCTTAGGAGACAAAGCTAGGTGGCCTCGGAAGAACCAGCAGAAAGCTGATTGGAAGGATAAGTCCAAATGGTGCGCCTTCCACGAAGACTTCGGACACATGACCGAGGATTGCATTGCTTTAAGGAAAGAAATAAGCTACCTGTTAAGCAAGGGGTATCTTAAGGACTTGCTGGGAAAAAAGAAGAATAAAGGGCAGTATCCCGAGAAGGATCCTGAACGAGCAGCATCACCCCCAGCAGATGCCAAGATAATTAACTTTATTTCAGGAGGATCTGACATTTGTGGGACTTCGTATTCGGCGGCCAAAAGACATGCAAAGGAAGCTAAGGGCGAGAGAGGGGATAGACCAGTCAGGATGACTACCCTCACAACTGATAAAGTGATCACTTTCGATAGTGATGACAGGGATACTGTTCAGGATCCTCACCATGATGCTTTAGTAATAACTTTATATGTGGCTAACCATTTTATACGCAGGATACTGGTAGACAACGGTAGTTCTGTCAATATAATTCAGCTGGAAACGTTGAAGAGGATGAATGTATCTCCGATGGACATCACTTCGAAGTCCACTGTGCTTGTTGGTTTCAGTGGAGAAGCTAGAAATACCGTAGGGGAAATAAAGTTACCAGTATATGTTGAAGGGGTCAATTCAATGCAACGTTTCTGTGTGATGGACTCCTTATCCTGCTATAACATCATACTGGGAAGACCATGGATTCACGATATGAAGGCTGTGCCATCAACATATCACCAATGCATCAAGATCCCTACCCCTTGGGGAGTTGTCAAGGTTGAAAGTGATCAGCAAGAAGCTAAGGAGTGTTACTCATCCTCGATGAAATCCTCAACCAAGCCTAATGCAGCATAGCAATTAAAGATGCGGGCCCAGGATATCGTGGAGGATTCAGAGCAGGACGTAAAGAAAATTATCCTGGATCAGGATAATCCAGATATCTCTGTGCTCGTTGGAGCCAATATCCCTCAGGATATTGAAAATCAGTTAACTAACTTTTTGAAATGCAGGATGTCAACGTTTGCCTGGAAGCACGAAGATATGACAGGCATATCCAAAGACATTATCACTCACAAGCTTGGAATTGACAAATCATTCAAGCCTGTTCAACAAAAAAGAAGAAAATTTGCTCCAGAGCGGAATGCGATTATCCAAGAGGAAGTTGAAAGGTTGTTGAAGTCCAGGATGATCAGGGAAGTCAAGTTTCCAAGATGTCTAGCTAACGTAGTTGTGGTACAGAAGAAAAACGGGAAATGGCGAGTCTATGTAGACTACACGGACTTGAACAAGGCTTGTCCTAAAGACCAATTTCCTCTCCCTCATATCGATGCAATGGTAGATGCTACTGCTGGACATGAGATGTTAACGTTCATGGACGCATCCTCAGGATTTCAGCAGATTCAAATGGAGCCTTCGGATCAGGAGGATACTGCTTTCATGACACCAACAGGTATATATTGCTATACTGCTATGCCTTTCGGTTTGAAAAATGCAGGTGCAACATACCAGAGATTGGTAAACATGATGTTCAAGGATAAGCTGGGGGACACCATGGAGGTATATATCGACGATATGGTGGTGAAATCTAAAAAGGCTGAGGATCACCTCCAGGATATCAAGGGAGCATTTGATATCCTGGATCGATACAACATGAAGCTGAATCCTGCTAAATGCCATTTCAGGGTGGGGGCAGGAAAATTTCTTGGATATATGGTGACAAAAAGGGGGATAGAAGCAAGCCCAGAGCAGATCAGAGCTATCCTGGATATAAAATCACCCTCAAATATGAAGGACGTACAAAGGTTGACAGGCCGAGTAGCAGCTTTGAATAGATTTATTTCAAGATCCTCAGAAAAATGCAAGGAATTCTATGATATCCTCAAGAAGAATAAGAAATTTGAATGGGGAGCAGAGCATGAAGCAGCCTTGCAAGATTTGAAGCGATATCTCTCAACCGCACCTCTATTAATGAAGCCTGAAAATGGTGAACCACTATCCCTATACCTCGCTGTATCAGGGAATGCTGTAAGTGTCGTTCTTATAAAAGACCATGAAGGTCAGCAGTATCCTGTTTATTATATTAGTAAAAGTTTGTTAGATGCTGAAACTAGGTATTCTCATTTAGAAAAATTGATATTAGCTCTAGTTATGGCATCGACAAAGCTTAGACATTATTTTGAAACACATAGGATCCATGTTAAAACGAATTATCCGGTCAAAAATGTGCTTAGGAAACCAGAGATGTCAGGCAGGATGGCCAAGTGGTCAGTAAAGTTGAGTGCTTATGATTTAGTATATGAACCTAGAAATGCCATAAAGTCTCAGGCTTTAGCTGACTTTGTGGCTGATTTCAGTAGTGACATTCAGGACGAGGCAGACCTAGAAGTTCAGTAGTTAGTAGAATCCTCAGGATCTTGGACATTATATACTGATGGTGCATCTAATATAAGAGGAGTAGGTTTAGGTATACTACTAATATCGCCACAGGGGGACATATTACCCCAGGCTATTAGATGTGAATTTCCTGCTACTAATAATGAAGCAGAGTATGAGGCTTTAATTGCAGGATTAGAGTTGGCTAAGAGCATGAGTATCAAAAATTTACAAGTATATGTTGACTCTTTGTTAATTACTAACCATTTTAATGGATCCTATGCAGTTAAGGGTGAGAAATTAATCGAATACCTCGATATTCTCAAAAAATTAGCAGGATATTTCGATGTTTTTACACTTGAACAGGTACCAAGGGAGGATAATGCTGAAGCGGATGCCTTAGCAAATTTGGGATCATCGATTAGGATACCTGAAGGGACCCAAATACCAATATTACATGTCTTATATCCTGCAACGAATCCTCAGGGTAAAGAAGTAGCGGGAATTCGGGATCCCGGAGCGGAATATCCTGAACAGGATCCTACATCCTGGACGGCTCCAATTGTGAGATATCTCAAAGAAGGACACATCCCTGGAAATGAAAATCCTAAGGCATTTAGGATGAAGGTATCACGATTCACTATTATAAATAATGTTTTATACAAGAAATCTCTTGCAGGACCATATTTGAGGTGCTTGGAGGATCCTGAAGCCAAAGAGGTACTTCAGGATATACATGAAGGGGATTGTGGTAACCATACTGGGGGCTGGTCGTTATTCTCGAAAGTATTAAGGACAGGATATTATTGGCCAACAATGAGAAAAGATACAGCAGAATATGCTCGAAGATGTGACGCATGTCAAAGACATAGTAACATACTGCATCAACATGCTGAACCATTATATCCTATTGTTTCCCCTTGGCCATTTATGAAGTGGGGTATGGATATAGTGGGAAAGCTACCAAAAGCTCCGGGAGGAAAAGTCTTTATGCTAGCAATGACGGATTATTTCTCTAAGTGGGTTGAAGCAGAAGCATTTGTTCAAGTTAGAGATCAAGAAGTAGTATCCTTCATAAAGAGGAATATCCTGACCAGATTCGGAGTACCAGCCGAGATAATCTGTGACAATGGTTCTCAGTTTATAAGCAAGAGAACTACTGACTTTTGCAAGAGTTGGGGAATCAAAATGATCACATCTACTCCGGTACATCCTCAAGCAAATGGACAAGCAGAATCCTCAAACAAGATAATTGTCAATAACTTAAAGAGGATACTTGGAGCCAAAAAAGGAAGATGGGCAGAAGAATTACCCTTTGTTTTGTGGGCTGATAGGACAACGGTAAAGAATGCAACAGGCCAAACCCCATTTTCCTTGGTATTTGGAGCAGAAGCAATGATTCCAATGGAAATGACAATACCTACTGCAAGATCTACCCTAAGTGATCCTGAGCAGAATCCTGAAGCCTTGAGTCAGGATTTAGACACTATAGATGAGAAGAGAGATGCGGAAAGGTTAAGGATGGCAGCATATCAACAGAGAATATCCAGGGCATATAACAAGAATATTAGGACCAGAAGATTTAAGGTTGGAGATTGGGTGTTAAGAAAGGCTTTTCAGAATACTACTAATCCTGCCGATGGCAAGTTAGCTCCAAAATGGGAAGGACCATATGAAGTTGAATCAGAAGCAGGGAAAGGAGCATACAGACTCAAGAATATGGAGGGGGATATGCTACCGAGGTCTTGGAATGCTATACACCTTAAGCTCTATTTCAAGTGAGTTTAGAATTTAATTTCTAACTCAGGATGGTATGAATTCTACCTTTTTTAAATATGTTTGGTTTAATTTGTTCTTTGTAACCCAATACTGACTTAAGCATCGGAGGGGTGTTAGCCAAGCTAACACCCACCTTAGTGTAAGGATGTTTTGCAGTATATGCTTCGGGATGTAGCTCCAGGATGCTCACTCAGGATATTTCGGAAGATTAGAGGATTGGCCCCCTCTCTCACGTACAAGGGATCCTGATCCCTTCACAGGTTTAAATGTATTCACCTTTCTTCCGAATTGGGTTTAAACACCCCGCCTGGAGCGCAAGTTATTCAGGGATAGTTCAAGGTGGCGGGACCAGTCCATGTAAAAGTGGCTGACAATTTCGTTACTGTTGGCTATATCCTGAATCCTAAAGGTATATGAGGATTGATCACCATCTCTCACGAAAGGGTATTTTCATACTCTCTAAGGTTTAAAGGTTTTCACCTTTCTAAGTTTTGGAGTTTATACACTCCCGCCTGTAGCGCATGAAAATTTGGGATTTTCCCCAGGATACAAGGGATTTATCTCCAGTACATCCTTGGGTTTTACCCTTGGGACATAAAAAATTGCCTATACAATGGAAACTGACATTCAGAAGGTTTCTAAGTATTTGAAGACATTGACATTCCTACCAAGGCAGTGATGTAAAGCTCAAAGGCTAAAGCTTGAAACTGGTATGCTAAATATCTCACACAGGGGACATCTTCATTGGAAAAGTTGCAAGGAGATTGAGGTTTGATAATAGGGTTATATACTACTCCTGGTATGATCTTTCCTTTGTAAACATCGTCTAAGTTTTTAGTAACACTATGTTTTATAAAAGGTTAAGTATCCTGATATATTCTCAAAGTCCTTTTCAGGATATTTGATTAAGGTGTTTGAAACTAGTATTAGTTTGGAACTTTGATCATTTAGGTATTATCAAAAACTGGTTTTGGAAAAATAGATTGTTTTTCAAAAGCTTTCTACAAAGTTGAACGGACATTTGGAAGTCCTATCCAATAAAAAGTTTTTGCTGAGTATATTGGTCAGGATATAACAATTTTTGCAAAGCTAAGACTTATACTTAGGAAAAACGGAAGCTGATGGCAAGAAAAATAAAAAGATGAAATTATTCTTGAAGCAATTAATACTGGTTGATAACCGAAGGTTTCATCCTGAAACCCAGGACCCATCCACCTTCGGCTATCAAATTGTTTCGATACAGAAATAAAAATTGTTCATAAAAACCTAAAATTGTTCAAACGATTTAAGATAAATAAGCTTTAGGGGGTAGTGCCTTCTTCGCCCATGGTAATTTCAGCAGCATCCGTCTTGGGATCCGCCTCAGTATCCTTCTCGGCATCGGTTGCTTTTTCAACTGCTTTGGAAGATTCTTCGACAGCTGATTTGAAAGAAAAGCCGCCGAGGTTCTTTAGCTTGGTCTCCCAGGCACCAACATCCCAAGAAGGGCATTCAAAGCCTAATGATTTGTCTTCATGGGCCATCTTCAACCTGGCTTGGAGGAGAGAAATGACGACGGAACTCTTGAGGCTTTCCCGGTAGCTGACCATATCCCGTTCGTACTGCACGTGGGCGGCTTCCAGATCGGCCTGGGCTTGAAGAGTAGCTTTGTTGGGAGCAACTTGGTGTTCCTGAATCATAGCTTTAAATTTCTCCTCGTAGTGACGAGATTTAGCGGCTGCGATCATGCCTTGGTCGGAGATTGTGATTTCTGCTTCCTTTAGCTTAGATTCAAGCGTCTTGTTAAGCTTGCAGGATTCTTGATATAAGTGAACTAAACGCTCAAGACCCTACAAAGGTAAGAGGACAGGGATTAATATTGATAAATCTTTGAAAATAAAGTAAATCGCAGGATATGATATGAGAATACTAACCTGGTTAAGAAAAGAAGTCATAAACCCGCTAGCTTCAATGAACCCGTGCTTCTCATAAGGAAATGTATCAGAAATGACAGGGGAATCAGGCTCTTTCCTTTTGCGGGAACTTGAACTCCGGGGCTTGGTAGCCGGTGAAGGTTTGGGAATAATGATGGCTTTGGAACTGCTAGGTTTGGATGTGGCTGTGGTCTTGGGGCTAGGTTCTTTCTTGACCTGGATCTGATCAGAAAAACTGTCCAATTCGTCGAGGTCAAAGACTTCAGGAATCTTGGCCGGTGCTGCATAAAGGGAAAAAGTTTTACTCTTTATTTTATTATATTGTTTTGACTAATTATTTTGAAAGTAATCCTTACTAGACATTTCAGATGATGAGTATTGACTGGAACTCGGGACGTGTGTGGTGAAAGTCCTGTCTATTGCAGGTAACTGGTAAACAGTATTGATTCTTTCTTCTGACTCAGCGGTAGGGGGAGCGACTTCCTTGAAGTTCACTGCATAAAGATCAAAAAGAAGGATATCAATAGAAGATAAAAATCAAATGGTCTATGAGAATATTTATGACCCTACCGGTGGTTAACCACTCCACCGGAAGGTTGCCACCCTCAGCAATGGAGTTTCGTTTGACAAAGAAAAATTTGCGTTGCCATCTGTCTTCGTTTTTGGTGGCTTTAAGAATCAGGGGTTTACTGGAGGTCGAGAAGAGCAAGAACCGGCTAGAGCCATGGGATCGGAGGCGATAAGCAATAGGCAAATCCTCGATGCGGAGGTCGGAGCAATGGAGGTTTTTGATTTGGTTAAGTACAATTAGTACTCTCCAAACCATGGGCATGGTTTGAGCAAAAGAGATGCCGGTGGTTCGAAAGAATTGCATCATGAATTCAGGAAAAGGGTATCGAAGACCTAGCGAAAAAGGATATGCTGGAAAACAAACCCATTCAGTGGAAGAAACATCCGATCGGATTGACCGATCGAATGGTCTAAAGACCGTGTTCTCAGGGAAAGCGCCGGAGGCTCTTAAAGCTGCAATGTCTGCGTTGTCAAAAGCACAGATCTCCTTTTCGGGATTTTTAAGGAGATTCTGCTGGGTGAAAGTCTCGGTATCCATTGCGAGTAAGGCGATGTAAATTGATAGAAAGTAAATCAGAAATGGAGAATTACCTGAAGGTTGTTGAAGATATCTGCTTTTCAAACAAGAAAAGAGAAGATATAGGGGCATTGTGGATCTCCATTGAGCAAAAAGCGCGTTGGAAGTTACGATGTGATCTTGATCGTCGCTTCGTTTTAAATGCCTTGAGTTATGGGATAATATTTTTGAAATATATCCGTTTGATTGGTATACCAACCGATATATTTGGGGACAATTGTTATGGGTCATTTTCTAAGCATACTTATCCTGACTATTATCCTGCTTCTAATTGCTTATTTGTGACCAGGATATTGGACGGGGATATTGCTAACATCCTGGGCGATATCCTAAGCTTGAGTGAATTAAACACGTGCAGGTTAATGGCTGCAAGTTACTAACGGTCATCAGGACTTCTTCTCCTCAAGACTCGGGCGTGTTTGTTGAAGGAGAGACGTTGAACCCGAAAGACCAGGTCTACAACGTTCGATTAAGGAATATTCGGTGGATCCCGGAAGTTTAGGATAGTTGGTTATATTATCTTTACTATAAATAGATGGGGGCGGATCAGTTTAAGAAACACAATCTTTTACTTACACTCTCGTACACTTTTACTCACTGCAAACACCACACTCAAACACTTGTATTCGGATTACATTGTAACACATAGTTGATCCGCGCCACATCCTGCACTGTATCCTGATATTTGAAGCAATAGAAGAACAAGGCAGCTGCGATTGTCAGCTCCCGAGGTTTTATGCCGGCGATCTAGATTGATCAAGGGATTTCCTCGTACATCTCGTGTCCACCTTTACATTTTCGCTCATTGTTTGATCATAGATACAACTCATTATCCTGAGCCGTATCCTGATAACTGTTTTTGCAAACTAATAAACCAATACATTTTTCACACGTATTTCTAGCACACTACCTCACTTAACTAATTTGATCACTTAATTGCTTAGGTAATTTTTGACCAAAACACCTGCTGCAAACCCTGCAGTTAAACCTGCTCCTGCTGCTCCTGAAATCAAGAGGCAGTACACTGGGCCTCATCCTAAGTGTGCAACTTGCAATTTTGACCATCCTGTTGTCTCTGCATATCGTCTGTGTACCAACTGCAATCGCTATGGCCACACGACTCCTTATTGCCGTCAAGTTAACCCGGCCCAACCAGCTCAGCAAGCCCCAGCTCAGGCAACCCTACCAGCTCTTCCAGCTCCTCAGCAGAATCCTAAGCCATTCAATGTTGTTCGTGCATGCTACAAGTGTGGAGATACTACTCACCTCCATAATCAATGTCCTCAGCTTAACCAGGACCAACAGTCAGCCGCTCGTGGATGAGCGTTCAATCTTAATGCAAACCAGGCTCGTAACGACAATGACGTCGTTAATGGTACGTTTCTCGTCAATAACCTTTACGCTTAGATACTATTTGATACTGGCGCCGATAGGAGTTTTATGTCCGTAGAATTTGAATCTTTGTTAAACTGTGCACGCTCTAAGTTACCTAAGTCGTTTTCGGTGGAGAATGGCGATGGTAAATCGATTCTAGTTGATTCTATTTTAAGTGGTTGTTCCTTGACTCTTAACGACCACATATTTACTATTGATCTAATACCCATGCAATTGGGTAGCTTTGATGTCATTATCAGCATGGATTGGTTGCGTAAGAATCATGCCGAGATTGCTTGTCACGAGAAGTTTGTTCGTCTACCTCTCCCGTCCGGTGATATTTTGTCTATGGAGACCGACCTTCGAGAGGACTGAAGTTGATGTCATGCACTCAAGTGAACAGATGCTTACGTAAATAGAACTTTGCCTTCTTGGCCCACGTGGTGGAACAAAAGGGCAAGGGGAAGAGCATAAGCGATGTTCCAGTGATGTGATTTCCCTGATGTCTTTCCTGAAGATCTTCCTGGTCTTCCTCCTCCTAGATCTGTTGACTTTCGTATCGATCTCATACCTGGTGGGACTCCTGTCGCCATGGCTCCTTATCGACTTGCACCTTCTGAGATGCAAGAGTTGTCTAGTCAACTGCAGGAACTACTCGACAAGGTATTCATTCGCCCAAGTACCTCTCCGTGGGGTGCTCCCGTGTTATTCGTCAAGAAGAAAGATGGTTCGTTTCGTATGTATATTGACTACCGTGAACTTAATAAGCTTACCGTTAAGAATCGTTATCCTCTTCCTCGTATTGATGATCTATTCGACCAACTACAAGGCGCGTCCTGCTTCTTGAAGATTGACCTTCATTCTGGTTATCATCAGCTCTGTGTTCTCGAAGATGATGTACCTAAAACCGCTTTTCGTACTCGTTATGGACACTACGAGTTCGTGGTCATGCCTTTTGGTTTGACCAACGCACCCGTTGTGTTCATGGATCTCATGAATCATGTTTGTAAACCCTATTTGGATCGTTTTATGATAATCTTTATTGATGATATTCTCATTTATTCTAAAACTAGAGCTGGCCATGCTCGTCATTTACGCTTGATGCTTGAACTTCTACGTGGTGAACGCTTATATGCTAAATTTTCTAAATCTGAGTTTTGGATCGATGAGGTACAATTTCTTGGTCATGTCGTTAGTAAGCAAGGTATTCATGTTGACCCGTCTAAAATCGAAGCTGTGAAGAATTGAAGTACGCCTAAGTCTGGATCTGAGATTCGTTCCTTCCTAGGATTGGCGGGTTATTACCGCCGATTCATATCGGATTTTTCTAAGATCGTCGTTCCTCTCACTTCGTTGACTCAGAAAGAGAAACCTTTTGCTTGGGGTCCCGAGCAAGAGGAATCTTTTCAGACTCTTAAGAATCTTTTATGTAACGCTCCTGTTCTTACTCTCCCCGACGGGAATGACGATTTCGTGGTATATTGTGATGCCTCGAACCGTGGTTTGGGCTGTGTGCTCATGCAGCGGGACAAGGTTATTGCTTATGCCTCTCGTCAACTCAAGATACATGAGAAAAACTATACTACTCACGATCTAGAACTTGGTGCAGTTGTGTTTGCGTTAAAGATCTGGCGACACTACCTGTATGGTACTAAGTGTGTGGTTTTCACTGACCATAAGAGCCTTCAACACATCTTTGACCAAAAGGAACTGAACATGCGACAGAGGCGTTGGGTGGAATTGCTTAGCGACTACGACTGCGAAATTCGCTATCATCCTGGCAAGGCGAATGTAGTGGCTGACGCTCTTGGTCGTAAAACTCATGTTAATGCTATTCGTATCTCTAGTGATCTCCATGCGTGTATTCGTGAAGCTCAGTATTTGTTAGCTAACGAAGGTAGTCTATTCGTTGAAATACGTGGTGCTACTGTGGATCAACTCGAAACTAAGTCTGATGGACTTCAATACTATCTCAATCGCATATGGGTACCGGATCACGATAATCTCCGTGTACTCATTATGAGTGAGGCTCACAAATCCCGTTACTCTATTCATCTAGGTGCTGATAAGATGTACCATGATCTGCGTATGACTTATTGGTGGCCCGGTATGAAGAAGGACATTGTTGCTTACGCCTCGAAATGCCTTACTTGTATAAAGATTAAGGCTAAACATCAACGTCCTTCAGGACTCTTAGAATAACCCGAAATCCCTGTTTGGAAATAGGATAGCATCGCTATGGACTTTATTACCAAACTAACCCGTACACCTACTGGTCATGATAGTATATGGGTCATCATTGACCGTTTGACCAAATCAGCCAACTTTCTTCCTATTCGTGAAGATTATAAAGTGGAGAAACTTGCTCGAATCTATACCGATGAGATTATATGCCGTCACGGCATACCTCTTGACATAATCTCTGACCGTGATGGTCATTTTACTTCACGACTTTGGTAAACTTTTCAGTCCGCTATGGGTTCCTATTTGAATCTTAGCACGGCCTTTCATCCTCAAACGGATGGACAGACCGAGCGTACTATTCAAACCCTAGAGGATATGCTCCATTCTTGTGTCATCGACTTTGGTGGTAACTGGGATGTACATTTACCATTGATTGAGTTCTCGTATAACAACAGCTATCATTCCAGTATTCAGATGGCTCCTTTCGAAGCTTTATATGGTCGCAAGTGCCGATCTCCTCTCAGCTGGCATGAGGTTGGTAACAAGCAATTTACTGGCCCTGAAATCATTCAAGAGACGACGGATAAGATTCTTCAAATATGTGATAACTTGATCAAGGCTAGGAGCAGGCAAAAGAGCTACGATGATAAAAGGCGCAAGCCTCTGGAATTTGGTGTTGGTGATCGGGTTGTTCTCAAGGTATCTCCCTGGAAGGGAGTGGTTCGTTTTGGTAAGAAGGGAAAGCTCGCTCCTCGCTATGTGGGTCCTTTCGCGATACTCGAAAGGATTGGCAAGGTGGCGTACAGACTCGACCTGCCATAAGAACTAAACAATGTGCATCTAGTGTTCCACGTATCTAATCTACGTAAATGCCTAGCCGACGAGGAACTGCAGGTTCCCCTTGAAGACTTGCAAATAAATGAAGTTGTACACTTCGTGGAGAAACCGGTCGAAATCATGGATCAAGGTGTCAAGCGACTGAGGCGCAGCAAAATTCCCATAGTCAAGGTTCGATGGGAAGGAAAGCGCGGCGCCGAATTTACTTGGGAACTCAAAAGTGAGATGAAGACCAAGTATCCGCAACTCTTCGAGCAGTCTTCTTCCTAGATTTCAGGGACGAAATCTCCTAAAGGAGGGGAGACTGTAACGCCTGCGTCACGGAACTTTTAGCTATTGTCAATTTTAGTCCCTAAACTATGTGATTCTTGATACTTTGAATCTTTATGCTATGATGCTTGATTCTTAATACTAGATTCTTGATACTTGAATCTTGATTCTTGATATTTAACACTATGAGACTTGATTCTTAGATGCTTGAATCTTGACACTTGATTCTTGATACTTGATGCTTGGAAGCTAAATTCTTGATACTTGATATTTGGAAGCTAGATTATTGATTCTTTGGTGCTTGACTCTTGAGACTCGTGAAACTTGAGACTTAGTTGAACGAGAGACTGGAGACTTGTCACTGGCGGAAACTATGAGACTTGGAAACTTTTGTGTTAATGATATAATCTAGTTATGTGATACTGTTACACAATGATACGCAACGCTTAATCTAACTCGCAAAACAAAGACGGAAAAGTGGAAAGGATGGGATTGACCGAATGGCAATCCTATCGGATGACCATCCGATCAGATGACCATCCGGTTGGAGGGCCACTCGATCGAACTGCCATCCGATCCATTGCCACACCGCCTTATTCTCCACTCTTGCACTATAAATAGGACCTGTCACATCATTCTTCACTGATGTGAAAGCCTCCTTCGACTAGACGCACGCTCTCCCACTTTTCTTCTATTTCCCGGCGATTTCGGTATGTTTTACACTAGATTCTTGTACATCTTCAATCTACACGCTAATCCCTACATGATTCCCCTTTGAAATCACACTTTTCACAGTGAAATCTCTCATATTAGAACTCTTGAGGGTGACGTCATCATGGCAGTTTGTACAAACAAATGTGTGATGTCATTCCAGTCAAGATCTAGCTCAGATCTAAGGAATTTCACTAGTTTTTACACCAAATCTTTACTAAATCTAGACTTTTCAGCTAAAACTCATGTTTTTCTTCATCTTTTCTTAAACTTTTACTTAAAGCGGTGGAATCTGGATCCAAACGGGCTGTAAACTTGATGATTAGTCTAGAGTCAGCTTAGAAATGGATTATCGCCGGAGAAGACGACCGGATTACGGATTCTAACATGAACACTGTCAAGAACAGACGCCTGATCAGACGGGGTGATTCCCATCCGATCAGACAGGCTGAACATTGATGTGTTTACCGTTGTCTCAATGCGTACCATGCCATCACCGTTAAACTTGAAACATAGAAACCTTACAAGGTTTGTGAAACGGGACAAGGTCCTCTCAATCGAATGGCAATCCGATCGGACTGCCGTCTGACCGAACGACCATCTGATCGAGGTGGCATGTGTCTTTCAAACCTTCTATGCTTAAATTATTTAAAATCTAAAACTTCGAACTTTGAAACTTGCACACGAAGAGTCATTCGACCGAACGGTCATCCGATCGAATGACTATCCGATCGAAAGACCTGGTTGAACACTTGGCTAATCATTTTGAAATCTAAACACTTGGATCGAATGATCATTCGATCGAATGGCCATCCATACGGATGACCATCCGATCGGATGGCGGTCTGTCCCAACACACATATGTCATCCGACC